>CAUYQG010197349.1:0-27207 GCA_963574415.1 Tarsius wallacei | reverse complement strand
CAGGGGAGGCAGATTTGAGAAATATCTCCTGTCCTCCTTGCTCCGATACTTGGCATTTATTAAACGGTTTCTCTGCTGTGACAGCTGCTGTCTTAGTCTTAGCTTTTCTGAGTAGCAGGTGTAAGAACCCAGGCAGGCTGTAACAGAATGATTCAGTCATCTCTGGGATCTGGGGGATATTTTGGAGTTTGAACAGCACCCTGCTGATGTTTCTGGGTGCAGTGACAAACAGGTTTTCCTGACTGGGTTGGGAATGGGGCCTCCGCAGATAGCAGCCCCTGGACTCCCTTTCCCTCTGACTTCTGGGTGGGTGTGACCAATGGGAGGTCCAGGGCAGGGATAGCAGAGATCACTGGGTGTTTATTCCCCTTGCTTGCTGACAGCTGCTTGGCTCACCAAGGTCCTGCTCCTCTTCCCAGCTCACAGCAGGTGACCTCTCATACTGAGGAAGCTCCCCTGCATTGCCATAACCACTTGCCCCTTTTAGGACTGGGAGGTCACAAATCCCTATTGTTCCCAGCCTCTGGGTGCTCCACTCTCCCTGCCTAACTCCCTCTCACCTAGCTCCCAGCTCTGTAAATATGTCCTTTAGTAAACTCCCTTTAGCTAACCCCTTTGAACAAGTCCCCTGTTTCCTGCAGGGACTGCACCCATGCAGTTATTAAGAAGGTGGAATAGGACAAGGATTGCAAAGTGATGTGGGCGTTGGGGCACCACCATCTTGCTCACTGCAGACTTCCTTTGAAGGTTCTTGGTTCCAGCTCCAGGCCTCTTGTAGTTTTTCTTTTATCCTGTTTTAAAATACTGGGAAATGTTTCTTGCAGTCTCATCATTTCTTACACGGTTATGTTTGATCTAATGTGCATAGTTGTGTATTCTTACTAATGCAACACCAAAATATTTGTACTAGCAGGGTCCTTCCTTGTGACTTCTCTTGGAAAATGCCTTCTTGGTTGTTTTTGATATGTCTACCTGCACCTACCTAATTCAATTCACTGGAACTGCACTTATTCTACAGCTGATCATTTCAAAGAAAAGAAAAATGATAAATAAATTACTACTTGTAATAACCAAGTTGATATCAGGAATGTTTGAGAGCAAACAAATCAATCACTTTAAAAGAGCTCTTTAAAGAACTCTTCATGATGGATTACTTATTTACATAACTTCCAAAAATCAAAAACATTAAAATGCAAAGAAAGTTACGTTTTTTCTTTCATTGGAAATCTATAATTTAGTCATCAGCAGGTGGTAGCATGATTACAATGTGTGTCAAATTGTTTGGTAAATCACCAAGTCATCATATAATCCTAATGCATTTTTAAGCAATTCGTCTTAAAATTGATTGCTAATTAATGACACCTATAACTGGAGGTGAGGAAGTGGGGTGGGAAAGAACCATTCTTACTCCCTAAAGTTTTAGGTAGTAAACCAAGAGACTTAGATTGAAAGGCCTTCTTAGGTTTCCCTGGAAAAGCCATTTATGGCCATTGCAGTTAGTTTTCCTCTATTGCACTTATGAGTCTTTTTTGATGTGGAAGCCTCTTGAGTTTCTTTTGATTCTGGTTCATTCCATGTGGAAAAAATAGCATTCTTGGTAACGTTGGACAACTGCTAACTCTTTAGTTTTTCAAAAACTCTTCAGAGTGGTAGATATAGGACAGTGATTCTCAACCAGGGACTTTAGCCCCTCAGGGGACATTTGGAAAGGGCTAGACATGCCTTTTAATTGCCATAATCCATTAAGGGGGGGCTACTGGCATCTAGTGGGCAGACCCCAGGGACGCTGTTCAACACTGTACAGTGCCCAAGACAGCCCTCTGCAACAAAGTACTGTCTGGTCCAAAATGTCAATAGTGTTACTGGTGGGAAACTTTTACATATGAAACTGACAATGACGAATGACTCTGTGCTTTCCTTGAGGACTACATGGGCCTCTTGGATCAGCTCTGAAACAGAAACTGGATTATAAGTGAACAGCAGCTGATGTGGAGACATCGGGTCTTGTTGGCCTCTCCAATTCTTTCTTCAGAGCAGACACTCTCTGATCCATATTCCCGTTTTAGTAAAATTCAGTTGTTTAGGCTTTTTTTCTTTTAACCTCTTCTGAAAGGTGAGAGTGTATATATATTTAAGCTGACTAAAGCCAAGGAAGTCTTTCCTTTGACATTTCTACACATTTTCCTTTCCCCTATTTAGAAAAAAAATGCTCATGGAGCATCAGTATCCATCATTGTCCATTATGTTAGACAGATACAAAGAAAACAGGCTGAACAGTGGGGAATTTTTCCAAATAGAGAAATCCATATCCATGATCACCCTCCACAGCACCAGCCATTTAAACACTTTTCGAAAACTGAACAAATGGAAGGCATATAAAGCCTCTGCACTGTACGGTGAACTCGAGCCTCCGATTGGCCTGAGCCTCTTGTCAGGAGGAAGAAGATAAGATGGGCGGCATCTTGCCTAGGGTGGAGCCAAGCTTGAGTTAATTTGTGAGAGGTGAGCTAGGTCTCTCCACTGACTTTGAGTCTCCTTGGTTGCAGCGTTTCCCTCCGATGCCTTTAACCTACCACATTAGAGCGCTGAAAATCAATAGTAAAACATTTGTATAGCACTCTGGGCTCCTTGGAGGGTCTTGGAGACGGAAGCTGCATCGTCACTCACATTAACCTCGGTGCAGTCATAAAACAGGGGAACATGCTGAGAGGAATGTGATGTTGTGATGTTTCATCTTTGTCTGAGCTAAGAGCATTAGTAGAGCTATTAGCAGCTCATATAGGTCCACGTGGAAATCTTGTCACATAGCTCATCTTACCAGCCTAATGATTTTGTCTGGGTGCCTCCTTTTGAAGCTCTCACAAAAGGACAAGCCGACACATTTTTAAAAGGTACAGCAAGAGCCCTCAATAAAAGCCTTGTAACTTTTCAATTCAATATATATCATTCAGTTCTCAGGATTTGCTTAACTGGTAATACCTTAATACAAAAGTCACCGGCATGTTAAAACGTTTGCGTGCAGAAATAGATACAGACTTAAAATAGTAGAATTTTCCATGAAATCTTTTAACATCTAATATTATGTGGGCCTTAACACATTCGCTTTTGAATATTTCTTTAACATCTTATTTTATATGGAATAATCAAAACACACCATTATATAGAGACATAGGATAAACTTAATAAAGATGAGAAAAGTACACACCGATCAGAGACAGAAAATAGATAAATATTTATATGGAGCAAGAGATACATCCATCTAGAATACAGCAATTACATTGGTGGAATTCCCCTTTGAATAAAAATATTTCAATATGAACAGAAAGTAAATTGTACAGATTGCTTTCAAAGGACACTGAGGCTTTGGTGAAAAACAACAACTGTACAACAAAGCGGCAAAGTAAAATGCTTATGTTCTAACAGGCAGGAAATGGGTGCTGACGATTGGGTCACAGGCGAAGTTAGGCCAAAGCAGATGATGGTCTGCTCTGACTCGTGCTGGGGTCAAGGTCATAGAGGTGCATCAGCGGGGCCAAGTAGGAAGCAGGGCTTAGCACTTGTCTCGTGAGCCAAGTAGGAAGTCCGGGAAGACACTGCCTTCCTCAAGAAACCGTTCAAGATTCCTCACACGGTTCAAGAAATGGGCACAGGCAAGTTTATAGATGCATCAACAGAGGTGATTGTGATCCTAGCTAAGGTCAGGGTGAAATTCCTTTCAACCATGGAAGGTTAGATATTAGAGACGTATGTCATCGTTTGATAGAATTCTTCTTCTTCTCCTTCCTCTCTCTCTTTTATTTTTTCCTGTCAAGGAACCTGTCATATCAAGTCTCTGGTCTTCTGTCACTGAATTAAACATTGCTTCCTTCCACATCTACAGTGACCTGAACGTTAATGAGGTTGGTCACCACAGCCACTCACTCGGCAGCGAGCTGCAGGGCCAAAGCAGTTCTCGTGCAGGAAGGTTTGCCTCAAGTCAGAAGTTGCCACTTGATAGCTGTGTGTCCTTGAGCAAATTACTTACCGCTCCCAAGTCTTACGAGTTTTCTCACCTTCCTTACAATATTGTTAGGATTAGAGGACATGAATTTTTCACATGTCTAATGGGATGACTGGAGTATAGTAGGAATTTAAAAGATATTAGTGCTAATTAATTCGGAACATATTGGTCACCTATCAGCTTGAAAGAATTAAGCAGTTTCTGAAGTGTCTAACCCATTCAGGACTCCAAGAATGAGTTAGCTTTGGGGAAGAAATGGAAGCGTGTGAACCACAAAATGTTCTTAAGACTCCTGACCACCAAACTCACGGGCACATCTGCATTTGCCAAATTTATTCCAAATGCTTATTCAGAGGAGGTAGCCGAGAGAACCCCAGGGTTTTAAACAAACACAGGCAAGCATTATAAATATCATGAATGCTGCAGATCACAGACAGCAGAATCTCAAGTTCATTTTATGTGTAAGAAGCAGCGTCAAGAGCAGTGGTCTAATTCTGAGTGTATGTGTTATCTAATCTCCTCTCAGGACATCTAGTTAAACAGATACCACGGTCTGACTTTATAGAGGAGGGAACTGTCAAAGGGATATCGGGGCACACCCTCTGGGACACAGGGCAGTGATGAGACTGGTCTCTGCCCATGAGTACTCTCCAGCTTATTGATAACTTTGGCAGGTAAATAGCTTTGTTGGTATCAGAAAGTGTCTCATGTCATCTGATTATTTTTCCCACCGGGGATAGTTGCTGTTAAGTCATCCCAGCCCTCTCATTGATAGGTATTTCAGAATGTTCTTCTAACAGATAAGGATTTATTTATTTACTTTTAAACCCCAAGGCTGTGATCATACCTAAAAATAACTCCTTCTCACTATTTAATCAGAGTCCAAATTTCTCCAGTTGTCTCACAAATGTCATTTGCTGCTAGGTTTTTCTGAATCAAGACCCAAAGACAGTCCACATCCTACATTTGGTTGATATATTCCTTCTTAATTCTTCCTTGCCACTTTGTTATTGAAGAAACTGGACCAATTGTCTCATTTGTTGGCTGTAGCTAGACAATGGAAGGTATGAAATGGATACTTCCATGACGTTGAACCATTTTCTAAATGCTACTTATTTAATGACGTCGTTTCTTATCTCTGAGTGCCAAGTCCCTCAAGTCTTAATGCTTCCTTCTGGCTCTTCCACCTGGTGTCTGAGCGACAGGGGCTCCCTCCTGCCATGCCCTCTGTTTGTCCTCTCTCTCTCCCTCGTCACCTCTCATCTCGCTGGTCTCCACTCAAGGAGTGCGTCCATCTGCAGGGCAGCCTTCTCCAGCTCCCTTGACTAGGTAACTTGCCCCTGTGTATATCCTCACAGTTCCGTGACTCTTCGCTTTGCATTGTTTATCAGAGTCATCATTCTGCTCTCATTCATGTGGGTCCTTGTTTAACGTCTATTTTCCCTCCCACTGTATTCGTGCTCCATGCATGCCCCATGTGTGCCTCACACAAGCCACACATGGCGATAGTGTCATCTTTTGTCATCGTATTTCCAGTATTGGCATCACGCTTGCCATATGGCTCAAGATATACTTATGGGATGAAGACATAAACTATGGGCTTTAGATGGTATCTACACAATTCTTTATATGCAAGATAGGGAAATAATTCTACTTTCCACCCCTATTCCTGTGACTTCCTCTACACTTAGATGTTTGCATTTATGTCACTCGTATGACGTCCCTGTAGAATAAGCACATGTTGACCCATACTTACTGCTGTTTAGTAATTTGGGATCTATCTAGGTGGGTTTGGGGTCACCATCTGTCCTCCCATGCTGACGCTAGTCATCACTTAGTTGCTGGCTTTAGTTGCCAAGATGGTTCTTCCAAGAGGGCTCAGGAGTGTTATGGTCTGTGACACATTTTAAAATGCCTGACTGTTGGGATAAGGTTCAGGAAAATGCTCTTCTGAAAGTAGGACACTTGGCATTTGTGAAATGACAGAGGCATGAAAGTCACTCTCACCCCCCCTCCTCATACCCTGCCCTTTTCCCCTGAAGCAGACCATACTTAAACCCTAAGAAAGAGTTTCTGACTTTACCCTGAAGCGGGCTCTCAGACTCGCATGTGAGAGGTACTCTCCCTATACGCGAAGGAAAGAAACATAATTATCTATGAAGACCCAGGGACACAAAGAAAAATCTGAACAATCAGGCTTGGCTGAGCTCCAGCTATTTTGCTGCCGCTAGATTATACCCCTTTATTCGTTTATATTCCTCCTCAATGGCCCACTCTTAATCAAACATAGCCAAAAATACACAGGTTTAACTGTTTGTTTGAGTCTTCATTTCCTTAGGAAGTCTCCTATGTCACGGAAAATCTTTATTAAATAAACTTGTATGTTTGTCTCTTGCTAATCTGCCTTTTGTTTATACGGGCCATGAACCCAGCAGTAGGTGAGAAAAATACATTCTTTCTCCTTCAAAGTCACTTTTATATTTAAATGATAGCTGGGAATAATATGATTAGGTTATATATGTCAGGCAATTAGGAAGACTACCAGGATTTTACGTTTTGTTTTGCATCATAGGAAAACGCGATCTATTTCAACCAAGTTCTAGTAGGCTTCATAATTCAAAATGTTTTTAATCTTCCAGTTCTGTACATGGAAACAAGAGTATGCAAACTTTATAATGATTTAAATTGTTAAAATAAAATGTAGTGACTAGCTGTTTATCTCAGTTCCATAGCAATTATTTTGGTTGTTATTGATATAAAGATAAATTAAGAGAATTGTTATTGGGGAAGATTGAAAAAATATGGTGTTATTTAACCCAGAAAATCCAATTCTAGTTTTGCATCCTAGAGACATGCTCACACATTTTCTAAAACAACTGTATCAAAGAAAGTTTATTTCAACATTATTTATAAGAGTTTAAAATGTGGAAACAACCTAAATTTCCCAGCAGAAAACTGCATAACTAACTATGGTTTATTCATATAATATAATAATCAAGTCAGTGAAACTAATGAGCCAGGGCTAGACATAACAGTAGAGACAAATTTCAATTACATGATTAAAAGAGAAAGTTGCAAAGGAACACTACACATTACCTGTGGATACATAGGGGGTAAAGACATGCACTGACAGATACCAAATTTCAGTGAGCTGGGAGTGGGAGTGGGGGCGCTGGGAAGGAGGAAAATGCAGTTGGAGAGAGGCAGGGAAGTCGGTCTTCCAGCATATTTGCTTCATTTTATATCTCTTGCAGAGTTAAAATATTGACAGCACCAAAGAAAACTATGGCGTTTAGTAAAACGTAATCGCTGGGGATTGGAGTCTCCCTCGTTATTTTTTGCTGAAACATACAGCGGCTCAACAGCTCACAGAACTTCCTCTCCACCCATAGTTATTTTCTTGCTTTCTTCCTACTTTTCTCTGATTCTTTTCACAGTCCTTCCATCCTTCCCTCTAGCAGATGATGCATGCAAAAAATTAGATGTCTATCTTATCTATCTATATATTTATCGATAGTATATGATTTATCTATATACTTATCTCTCTATTCATCCATCAATTCATCCACTTATCTAACTATGTCTATCTTTCTATTCCTCTACCTAATTTATGTCTGTTTATCTGTTCATCCATTTATCTATGTCTCTAATTATGTATGTATGTATCTATCATCTGTCAATTCTTCCATCTAACTATATCAATCTTTCTATCCCTCTATCTAATGTCTTTATGTCTTCATCTGTTTCATCCATTCATCCCTTTATCTAGCACTATCTATCCATCCAGTAATCTATTGTGTATCTATCTAGATGAATATCTATATTGAGAAATGCTGATTTCTCTCCTGACTCCAGGATTGATTCATGTCCTTTTCTCTGACAGAATCAGTTCTCTAATGATTTGAGAGAAGCTCCACCCAAAGGTGGGGGGGGTGCATAATCCCAATCGACTTCTGGAGAGACTCATAACTAGTTACACTGAGTTCCTCATCTCTGCTAAGCCTTTGAGCTCTGTTCTGATGGGCGAAGCTGCCAGAGCTCTGGGTGATTTCTTTTTGGTGGCTGGAGGTAAGTTACTTACTATCTTTTGTGCGGTTATTAGTGACTTGCTGATTTTTCCCGAAAGCACTCCACTTCAGTGTTTTCATTTTAGGCCTCACTCTCAGTTTCCACCTTATAACTTCTGAGAAGCTATTCATTTCTCCTACACCTCTCACCTTACGTTTGGAGCAAGATAGAAGTCAGGTCTGGAGGAAAAACAGGAGAAAATTAATCCTGCACAATGTGTGATTTTTTTTTTTTGAACCAGAGTTCCCTGGAAAGTATCAGCTAAATGTTTTATCTTGCTGTCTCTTTGAGGCATTATTAAGGGCAATTATTTAGGAGGAGTGGATTGTTGTTCCAATTCTATTTTGAGAAGAGTGAACAAAATGTATAATTTTTCTGTGAGTTTGAACAAATAATGTGATCGGGGTAATCCAGTGACTCAGCTGCTTGGGACATTTGGCACAGACTGCACATATTTAGGGTTCAAGATTTGGAGATGGAATAAGCATGCTAGGACATTACTGTGGCCAGACCCAAAGCAAGAAGTTTTAAGTAGTAGGCTTTATTTTGGAACCTTTCAATGTTTTTGCCTAGTGGTGGATTAACATATGTACTAGAAATCTATACAGAGATGCAATCTGAAGGGTCTCGTGAAATGATACCCCAAAATGAAGGTCTCAGAAGCAGCTCTCTCTGGCCTACCTTCCAGTATCTCGTCCTTCATTCTCCTTGGAGGCTAGCTATAGAACTAGAATCCCTCTTCTCCAAGGTAGAAACCCTAGCCCCTTTCCTCCAAAGCCAGTTATAAAACCTAAAAGCATTACTCTAACGTCCTCCTCGCCCTTCTGTGTAAAAACTTGCCATAAAGAAATTATCTGACCTACTTTGTTTGACTGTAGTTCATAAGACCCCCCATTCCAGAGAGGGTCTTGCCCCAAACCCCAGTTGAAGGAATGATGCTGAGAGGGGCCAAGAAGAATCTAGACAGATGGGCCCTTCTGGAGTTCCCCACTCAATCTATGACCAAAAAGGTCATACCCTTTTTGTTCAATCATGTTTCTACATGGCTGTCCATATTTGGTTGAACCTAAACCCAAAGGCTTCTGTGTCAGGTAAAACTATAATCTCATAAATATGTATGCTTCTCTCCTGAATCTGTCTCCTGACAATGGTTTTCAACAAAACTTCTGGGGGCAAGGGGAAAGCTTTCCTTGGTCCCTACAAATCCCTTTTGGAGAAGAGGGGATCTGGGAATGACCTGAGAGTCTCCCAAGGTCAAAGACCCTGCCTTGCCCTCCACTCCCGAGAATACCTTCATCTCTTCAACTATTGTTTGCCAAGAGCCACTGGTCTACAACGTGGAGCAGTATTGGGTTATGGGTTAGAGGAGACTCTAGTTGACTGGGCAGCAGCTTCCTTCTTATCTTCACAAGGCAAAGGAAGAAGCTAAACTTTCTGTGTGTCTCTTGTAAAACCAAGACGATATGTGTTCAGTTAATATTGATTAAAAAATTAGCACTACCTCTTTCAGTCCCTAAATCATGACACCATATCATGAAGCCACAATCATTAAAATGGTTCAGTGCTGGCAAAAGAATAGACAAATTACTGGAATAGTATAGAGAGTCCTGAAATAGTCTCAGGACTCTCAGGAAATTTAATATAGGATAAATTCAAAGCAGTGAGGGAGAAGATGGGTTATTTAATAAATGCTTGAGACAACTGAAAATAAAAACTATAACCCTTTTGACACCATATCCATTCCAAATGACTTAAAGATTTAAAAGCCAAAAAAAAAAAGACTGTTAGCGGAAGAATTTTTTTTTAAAGAATATAAAGAGAAAATTACAAGGTAGCTGGTCCTTTTGAACAATACTCAAGACCAAGTGCCATAAAAAGTAAACATTAGTCCATGTGACTATATTTTAAAAAAATTCTACAAAACAGAGAGTGCAAAAAGTTAAAGCTTAAAAATGTTAGAACTCAAACCACAAACTGGAGAAAGAAATACTTGCAATGAGTATATCAAGGGTCTGATCATTCAATATAAGACCATTAGTTTAACATTAAGAGAATGATTTTAGAAAATGTGCAAAAGACATAAATAAGCATTATATTGAAAAGAAATCCAAGGGGTTCAACCACGTAAAAGGATGCTCACTCTTACTAAAAATGACAGGAATATAAATATCTTTATCCATTAGATCAGATGACCCATCAAGATCTCTAAGTGCAATAATACACAGGACATAGGGTCACAGAGTGTCTAGCATTCACATACATTGCAGGTAGGTATGTAACTCTAGTTATCTCTACAGTGCAATTAGGCAACAACCTTCAAAAGTACATGCACTTTGGTCAAGCGCAGTGGCTCATACCTGTAATCCCAACACTTTAGGAAGCTGAAGTGGAAGGATTGCTTGAGTTCAGGAGTTTGAGACCAGCCTGGGCAACATAGCAAGAGCTCATCTCTATTTATTAAAAAAATACATACATTTTAAAATATGGTAGTTCTACTCTTAGAAATTGACTCTACTGATATTCCTATGTACAGATGCACAATGAAACATAGATAATTACTGTGCCACTATCTGTAGGAGTCTAACACTAGCAAAACCTAAATGTTTATCAAACAGGGAGACTTGTTAAATAAATTATAGATTAGTTTTATTGGACAATGAAATTATTAATATTGCTGTTACTAGTCAAGTAGATTTATGTGTACAGACATGAAACAATCTTCCAGATATATTGTTTAGTTAAAAAATTACACAGGGCAGTGCATTCATATTTGTGTCATTTCAAATAAATGAGCAAGCAGTGAAATACTCTAAAACTCAAATTGGGCAATTGGCTATTACAATACACACAAAATATAATTTAGCTCCAGAAACAGGAGCTAATATTGCAAAAACATTAATAATAGTATAGGTTGAGCATTCCTAATCCCCAAGTCCAAAATGCTTCAAATCCAGAACTTTTTGAGTGCTGACACAATGTTCAAAAGAAATGCTTATTGGAGAATTTCAAGTTTCTGATTTTCAGATTAAGGATGCCCAACTGATATGTATTCTGCAAATATTACCAAACCTGAAAAAATTCAAACTAGGAAACAAATTTAGTTCCATGCATGTTGGATAAGGGATACCCAACCTGTAATAATAAGACTGATATCGTACAGAAGAAAACATAGAAAATATTTTTATAAACTTTGATTGAAGAAGACTTCTTAAAGCAACTATAAAACCCAGTAGTCCTAAAGTTAAATAAGCTGACAGATCTTACTTCAGAAAGATTTTCAAACTTCTGAATATCAAAGACAGCAGAAACAAAGTGTTTAGAAAGAGCATGGGAAAAACTAGTGCAACGTGTAGAAAAACTAGTACAACATGTGAATAAATCTATATGTGAAAAGAAGCTCCTGCAACGTCAATTAAAACAAAGGATAAATAACCCAATAGAACAGGAGTTGCAAAGCTAAGTGCCTGCAAAAACTAGGCAGGCCTGGAGGAGATCAGTGGCTTGTTGCAAAAGGAGAGGGAAGTGGGGTCCGGGGAGCCCCTGCCCACTAGAGGAAGAATCTTTATTCTATTTCAGGTTTTTGTTGCCATGGGGCCCAGTTAGAGCCTTCAGAATTTCAGGGGAAGATAGAAATGTGGATGAAAAAATGTTAAACATCCCAATTTCTAAATGTTGGCAATGGGTTTAACTTGAAAAGAACTGCAAAACACCGTGAAAAATGAGCAAAACATACATCTTCAAACTTTGTTGGAGGAAAATGAGCAAAGGCTGTCCATAGGTAGTCCCAAGGAGCACCAATGACCAAAATGAATTTGAAAACATGGCTAACTTTTCTTAGTCAGAAAAAGGCAAAAACAGATCGCAATGTGTGCTTTTTTGATCCGTACTATTTGGCTGGAATGAAGAAAAGTGAATAAAACGGATACAATGCTTTAAGGAGATGGGTAATTGTATAATCAGTAGTTAGGAGCTTAAGTGTTGATATCCTCTTGCTGAAGAGGGCATTTTTACAATGTCAAAATAAAAATGTTAAGGGCATGCTGTTTGAGTCAGTAATTCTGTTTCTGTTTATTTTATGAAAATATTTTCACCTGTAGTGTTCTTTGCTTTATTTCTTATAATTTTGAAACAAATTGGATGAAGCTCACCCACATTGGCCCACCCACTTTGGAGGTAGATTTTTTTTTAAACAGGTCTACTTATCCTCACAGACACACTCATAAATGATGTTTCATAAGCTGCCTGGATATCTTGTAGCCCAGTCAAGTTGATACGTAAAATTAACCATCATAATGAGTTAATACAGGTAAAGAGCTCAGAACAGTACCTGGCACACAGTAGACACTGGTGAGAGTTTGTTGCTGAGATCCTTTAATGTTATCCAGTCATAACGGCATTTATCAGTGATTTCTTTTTTTTTTTTGAGTTGGAGCCTCACTCCGTCGCCCAGACTGGAGTGCAGTGGCCGCTCCCGGCCACGGCAGCCTCGACCTGCTGGGCTCCGGCGATCCTTCCGCCTCAGCCTTCCAAGTAGCCGGAATTACAGGCACGCGCTACCATGCCCGGCTAATTTTTTGATTTATTGTAGAGATGAGGCCTCGCTAAGTTGCCCAGGCGGGTCTCGAACCCGCGGGCTCAGGCCATCCGCTCACCTCGGCCTCCCAAAGCGCGGAATTACAGGCTGAGCCACCGAGCCCGGCTACTATCAGTGTTTTCAACCAGCTGTAGCTCTCCTTGGCCAGAGTCAGTCTTCTTAGACAAGCCTGAGAGTTTACTTACTGTATGGAATTTCCTAAGCAACATTCATTGTCCTACAAAAGAGAACAATGGAAGAAGTATGCATCCTTTTGGGAGAGGCTTATGAATCCTGACTCAAGAAAGGTCACATAGGTGGGGGGACCCAAAACGAAGCAGGATTATCTTTTGGAGGGCAGCCCTTTGTAGTACAGGCTTCCACCACTATGTAGGTGTTCTAGAAACCCATCAGCATCAGTGTACCAGCTAGCGTTGTTGTGAGAGCCTGTGTTTGGCTTCAGTGAATGTTTTCGTGACAAACAGGGGACTGGTTTTTCCACCATGACAACGCACGTGCCCGCACCGCACTGAGTATTCAGTTGTTTTTAACCAAAAATGGCATGATCCTTGTGTCCCACACTGTCTATTCACCCGATCTTGCCCAAAGCGACTTTTTGTTTGTTTGTTTCCTCAGATGAAAAAAAGTTCTCAAAGGGAAACATTTTGCCTATGTGGAAGAGGTGAAACAAACAAAAATAATAAAAAAAAAAAAACCCAGCAGAGGCACTAAAAGGCATCAAAATTGGTGAGTTCAAAAACTGTTATGAGGAGTGGGAAAAGCATCTCAATTGCATCAAATGAAGAGTACTTGGAAGGTGACTGAACTTTAAACATATAAGACTAAATACACAGTTTTTAAATAAATAAATTCTGAGTTTTTTGGGGGTCCTCTTAGTATATATATATCTCCACCTAAGTAATACTCTGCCCCTAAAACTTATTTCCTGGGACTCAAGGCTTATTATTTCAGTTCTCTATATGCACACATGAGGAGTGTGAATCAATATTTTTGAACTTAGTTATTACTTACATGTGAAAAATAATCCTGTTATAAAAATATGTGAAAACATGGTATAATATGATCTATACAGAGTAGATAATAAAACGTTTTAGGGTAAATATATAAATAAATAGAGTGGAGACTAAAAGAAAATGACACCCCACACTGTTAACCACGGTGGCGTTTCAGTCACTGGACACAGGAACGTTTTTGTTTTCTTGTGTTTTCAGATTCATGTAGTCTGTTAATTTTTCGGTAGTGGAGAGGTATAATGATGACAATGAAATTATGGTAAGAAACACAGCTCCTTCAAGCTCTGACCCCAGTGTAGTCTCCTAGGGGCACATGGAAGTTGAGCAGAGTGTGATGGGTCTTACGTGAGTGAAAGCATCCTATCAGAGGATCCTATGGGACGAGTGAGGCAGAGAGGGGGGACATTCACAAGAAGGATGAAGTCAGCAGAGAGCCAGGCGTGCTGCCTGCTGAGCAGCTGTGGACCTTGCCTCGGGGGACACCCAGGCTGCAGGGCACCAGGAAGCAGGGGAGAAAAGAGCTGAGTGCGAATATTACTCAGCAAGGGCTCTCAGCAAAGGGTTGGACACCCATTTATGGGAACTATTCCCTCCTTCAAAGACTGTTAATTCTATACACTGTGTTTTATTTGGTGACATGTATTTATGGTGACATACTCTTTGCCGAATGATTTCGGTTGCTTTTTCCATTTCTTAAATTTCTTGCCCAAGCATGGTACCCGAGTACTGCTGTTCGGTGAGTCGAGTCAACTGTAAGAGAGCTGTGTAGAAGGGACCCTTGTGCTGGCAGGGCTGCTGGATGAGATGGGTTCTGAGGTCTCTTCCAACACCAAAGCTCTGCATTTCCCTTGGTGGTGGAAGCCTAGAGCCCACAGCTCCCTCAACGATGACCCCATTTCTCTGCCCAACTTTAGATCAGTAATGCCTGGGAAGGGGGTCTGAGTCAAAACTGTGATGATTCTCATCCTGCAGGTACCTCTGGATAAAGACTGTGACACAGAAATGTCCCCCAGGTAGAGGCATGAGTTTCCTTAGCAGCCATGATGGCCTTCTCTTCCTAGAACATAACTCCTGGAAAAGCTTTCTAACCCTTTTATAATACTCTCTGATCCTCCCTGGAACTCTACTGAGTTAAAATGCAAGCCAATTAAATGTCACTTAAGGCCATGAGGACAAAAAACTCTGAGGTCACATGTTGTCTATGAATCACCACTTTGAAACCTCTTTGACTCTGAAAGGAAGGATGACATTTGATTTTGATGTGACTTCACATTGCCTTGTGATCCACATTTCTTCTTCTACTTTAAAAGACTGCGTGAAAATGACTTCTTGTTCTCTGGTAATCCCTATATTATCTCAGAAAAAAGACCCAGATGGACACGTTGGTTTCTAAAGATGTTCTTGATTTTTTTTTCGTAATGTGATTGTGTAAGATTTTCATGCTCCCAAGTTAGTGCATTCCTTCTTAGGCCTGCTTCTCTGAAGAATGTAATCAGATTTACGTGGTCTGAGGTGGGCTGGAACTGGGTTCAATCTAGCCATGAGGTACAGCATTTCCATAATCAAGCTTCTGCAACCTTTCCATTATTGGTACCAGTTGATAGTGGTTGTCTGTTCAACTGTAGGTTTAAGGTCAAGCCTTTATATCCAGGAGTCCAAGAGCTTCTTGAATTCATCCCTACCTGCTTTTCAACCTTCACCCCCAATGCCCTCAGAGAACCCCAAGCTAAGCTAGAGTAGGTCTTGGCATTCACTCGCTCATTTATTCAACAAGTATTTAACCAGAGCTTATTGTTGCTATCAGCAAGACCATGGCATGCCAGATTTCAAGGTACTTACATTTCTAACTATTTTTTCTTTTTAGACTCAGTGTCCCAAGTCTCTGAGCCTGAGTGTTATTCTTTATCCTGAGGCCTGCACAAATTTCATCTCTTTGTGAGATGTTCCTGGCTCATTTCACATTAAACGTATGACTACACATTTTTTTTTTAATCAACTCGACCTCCATCCTGTATTTCTCTGGTTATTTTCACCCACATCTTCTCTCTTCTTAAACCCCTGCCTTTCAGCCAATAACTTCATCACCTACATTTCTCTACGTGGTGGAGAAAACAGAAGCAAGGAGATAATAGTCTACTTTTTCTGCCCCAGATCTGTCAAAGTACCTATTCTTGGATGAATGCTGCCTCTGTCTATCGAAGTCCAATGATTCCAGTCCCTCTCACCTGTATAAGGATCGACTTCAGAAATTATTCCCCTTCTCTCGTGAAGATACAGTTTACTATTCTGCTGAATTGATACCCTAAGCATTGAAGTTGGCTGCAAAAATTTTTAGTAGTGATAGAGTAGGCAGGTTGTAACAGAAAAAAACGTTAGTGCTGCAGGAAAGTGCCAAGCTCATTAATGCCTGCAGCAGCTGAAGCAGAGACAGGCCTACAAGTGGCCTCACTATAGGAAACTTCACACCTACCTGCTAGGCTCTTACCAGATACACCTGCAACACTATAGACCACCAAGATAGGGACTAGCTAGAGACCCCCGATCAATTGCATCAGTAGCCAAGGCTAGCCTAAGATCACCATAAGCCTTCATTGTAACACTATTAGCATGAAATTATCCTGGGGAGCCTCCCACTTCTGTCATACACTTGACACCATGCCCGTACCGGTGTGGCTGAAGCTTCCCCACAAGGAAGACCCAACACCACCATTTCTAGAAAAAGCCTATCCCTAAACCCGCTCCTCAACACCCTTAAGAATAAAAGTTACAGCCGAATAATTGTTGGAGACAGAAGCAACAGCTTTCTGAAGTCTGTTTCTGCCCACTCCTCTCTTGAGAGTGGACTCGTCTTTGCTTAATAAACCGACTTGCTTATTCCTCTTCTCTGTGTGTCTGTTTGCAAATTCATTCCAAATGTGAACACAAGAACCCATTGTCAACCCTCTCACACTGGGAGCAGCATTCCTTCTCCTGATAATGGTAGGAAAAATAAACCCTTCCTAGACCCTACGTCTCCCTCAACTATCGTCCTGTTTCTCTGCTCACCTGCGGTGTGCTAATGCCTGGTAGTACCGGTCTCTCTTCCCAGTCTCCTTGTTTTCTTCTGATTCTCCTGCAGCACGCTGTGGACAGGCTGTGACACTCCATTCCACAGAAGCCTCCTTTGTCAAGGGCATGGTAGCCCTTGGACCTCGTCTCTCTGTTCCTTCAGCAAGCAAGTTTGTCAATGGCTTCCGTCTAATTCTTCCTCCTTGTCTTCTTGGGTGCCAGACTCTCCGGGCCTCTCTGCCCTCTGGCTACCTTTCCTGAGGGTCTTGCTAGCGCCTTCTCTGCCCCGTGACTTCTCTGTGATTGCAGTGCCCTGGCTCTCTTCTCTGCACTTTTCTGGTAGTCTCCAGTCTTGTGAACGCCATTCATATTCTGATGATGCCGAGCGGAGGTCCCTGGCCCTGACGCTGCGCGGAGGTCCCTGGCCCTGACGCTGCCTCTCTGCCACACCCTATCCAGGTGCAGATTTATGTATTTTTTTCTCCACAGCTCCCAGGCTGGTTTCTGATCAGTCTTGATCAGATTGTGTGTGTATAGGGCCCATCTACACCTGTAACACTTTGCAGCATGTCCAGAGCTAAGTCAGACGTGGGCTGCTCTTTTCTCCAGATGCACAAGAGTGTCTGTGTTCCCCTGTAACAAAACCAGGCTTAATGTGGTCTCAGATGTTTACACCTCTAGATCCCTCCCTTGCGCATTCTCTTCCCATAGTCACTCTTTCACTTTATGTAGGTCTTGTCTCCCATGTCGCTTTTCCAGAGGGCTCCCCTGACTTCCCTGTCGAAAACAGTACTCTGGCTGATCTCCCTTCACAATCTATCCCCTACTCTGGCTTTCTTGGCTGCTCATTCCCTTGTCATTATATAATGCACTGCTCTGTTTGTTATTAATAGTTGTCTGTCTCTTGCCCTAGAAAGTACACTCCATGAGGTCAGGGATTTTTTTTTTTTTTTTTTGAGTTGGAGTCTCACTCCGTCGCCCAGGCTGGAGGGCAGTGGCACACTCACGGCCACCGCAGCCTCGACCCGCTGGGCTCCGGCGATCCTTCCACCTCAGCCTTCCAAGTACCTGGAGCTACAGACATGCACTACCATATCTGGCTAATGTTTTGATTTATTGTAGAGATGAGGTCTCGTCAAGTTGCCCAGGCTGGTCTTGAACCCGTGGGCTCAGGCAATCCTCTCACCTCGGCATCCCAAAGATGGATCCTATCACCCAATCTGATCAAGACCTCACACCACCATTTCTAGGAAAAGCCTGTCCCTAAACCCATTTCTTAGAAATGGTGGTGTGAGGTCTTGATCAGATTGGGTGATAGCTAGCATTACAGGCTTGTGCCACCGTGCCCGGCCGAGATCAGGAATTTTTACTGTCATCCCTGGATCTTATGCACCTAGAACAGTGTCCTGGAACACAGCAGGCCCTCACTCAATAAGCTCGTTGAGTGAATGTGTGGATGGTCTCTAGGCATTAGCAATCTTGGCATCCCCTCCAGAGCTGCTGTCGTTTTTTGATCTACACATATTTGGCAGGTAGTGCTGCCTTGTGTGAAGGCACATGTGTTTGTCTCTGTTGACACCAGCTGCGTGAGAGAGCTCTCCTAAGACATGAAGCAGAGAGAACCGTAGAGCAGATTCTCCAGCCTCAGAGCATGGAGGATCAGGCTTTCTCGAAGTGGGATCCACAGACCCCTTTTAGCAGGCCTAGACTGAAACGATTTCTGTAATCCTGATAAGTTGTTATTTGTCATTTTCACTGCATTGAAGTTTGCACTAATGGTACAAAAAGGGGGACACTCAACTGCGCTAGAAGTCATCAGGAAAGGCACTTGGGTGACATTCACAAGCGGAAGGGGCAGCTCCCCTTCACAGAACGCCATTGTTACTTGAAAGTACAGCTGACAGACAAACCATGGCTATTCAAACCGGCAGGCAGACATTTTCTCAAAAATAAATAAAGTGAGCCTGTCATTTCAAGAAAGCAAGTGGCAGCATTTGTTGCCAGTAATAGTATTCAAGATCTTATGTGAAAGTGAGAAGTTTGGAAAACTTGCATAGACTTCCAGTACTTACAGACATTGTGATAAAATCAGTGGTGGTATAAGCAAATGGGGTTTTTTTGATATGTAAAATGAAATGAACCAACATTTGGATGATCTGCATAGTTCAGTGAGCCAATATTTTCCAAATGACCAATGCATGATGCTACAGAATCATGCATAGGTGAAAGGCCTGTTCAAAATACCAGAGAGACCAGAGGGTGTTAAAATGTCACAGAATATGGAAAGTTCATCGATAGAGGTTCAGACTCTATACTGTAAAAAACATTTTAAAAATTATTACTTGTTGAGTTTTGGTATAGTATCAAAAAATACCCATAAATACTTTAGAGGGATATAAAACACTCCTCTCTTTTCTAACGATGTGTTTTTGTAAACCTGGGCTCTATTCATCAACCACAATAATATATTGCAACAGATTGAACACAGGAGTAGATATGAGTCTGGTCATTAGGGAGATTTGCAAAAAAAAAAGGCTATACCGCCGGGCTCGGTGGCTCAGCCTGTCATCCCGCGCTTTGGGAGGCTGAGGTGAGTGGATTGCCTGAGCCCCTGGCTTCGAGACCCGCCTGGGCAACTTGGCGAGACCTCATCTCTACAGTAAATCAAAAAATGAGCTGGGCATGGTAGCGTGTGCCTGTAGTTCCAGCTACGTGGAAGGCTGAGGCGGAAGGATCGCCGGAGCCCAGCAGGTCGAGGCTGCGGTGGCCGGGAGCGGCCGCTGCACTCCAGTCTGGGCGACCGAGTGAGACTCCGACTCAAAAAAAAAGGAAGAAGTGCCAGGCTCTTCCTGATGTTGTTTTCCTGTGTCCCTCATGCGTCTTTGATGATAGTTCTTTTTCTTCAGGAGGGTGAAAAGGAAAGAGAGCAGTCTTTGTGACCTCAGTTAAAAAAAAAAGAGAGAGAGAGAGAGATTTGCAAAAATATAAGCAATGCCATTCTTCTTACCATTTTCATTTTGAAAAATGTAGCTATTATTTATTTTATTTTTATTTATTTTAGAGTCAGGGTCTCGCTCTGTTGTCCAAGCCAGAGTGCAGTGTTGTGATCATAGCTCACTGCAGCCTCGTTCGTCCTTCTGGGTTCAAGCAATCCTCCTGCCTCAGCTTCCCAAGTAGCTGGGTCTACTGGTGTGAGCCACCACGCCTGAATAATATTTAACATTTTTTTTTTTTTGTAGAGGTGGGATCTCACCCTGTTGCTCAGGCTGGATTCAAACTCCTGGCCTGAAGAGAACTCCTTGCCTCAGTCTCCCAAAGTGTTGGGATTATAGGCGTGAGTCACTGTGCCAGCTCTAATATAGTTGTTTTCATAAAATAGGTTTTTTAGGTTAACATGTGGTTGGTTTGTTATTTTTAAAAATGAATTAATAACACATGCTTTGAAATTTCTCAGCTGTAATTTCTATTATGGGATCCTGGACACGCATACTCTACACAGACAAAAGCTCTTTGGAGTCTCCAATAATTCTTAAAAGTGGAAAGGGTTCCTGAGACTGAGATGTTTGAGAACTGCTGTGGGAGATATGGTTAGAGCAGGAGCAGGAAGTGGCTGTGTCTCCTTCTCCAGGGGACAGCAATTTGGAGGAGACAAGCTAATCTGAATGACAGTCACTGTGGACAAAAACAAACTGCCTCAGAGAGTTCTACACTTTAGCCCTAAAAGACTTGGCTTGTGAGCGTAAAGCATGCCAGAATGCTCTTTCCCTAGTCATGTATTTTAGGTTACTGAAGCAATGTAAACACGTTTGTATGTTTCTCACCGTAGAACTGAGAGAAGTGCCTTCTAGTGTAAGATAATCTTTTCTCCCTCCTTCCCCAATTATTAGATGCACTTGCTTCTTTGTGTTTCACATAAAAGTGTTTTACTCAAAACTTCCCTCTTTGGATGACTCTGAGTGTTCTGGTGCCTTTAGTCCTCTTCTTCTGTGTGAATGTGGGATTCTGCAGGGCTGACATCATGCCGGTCCCAGTGGATCCGGGCAGAGCCACTGGACACCCAGTTTGGTACACAGTGAGCCATTAGAGCTGAATGAGTAAGTATAGAAATGCAATGGTCGGGGAACTTGGCAGGACCTTGTCTCTACAATAAATCAAAAAATTAGTTGAGTATGGTAGCGGCACCTGTAGTTCCATCTACTTGGAAGGCTGAGGCGGAAGGGTCACCGGAGCCCAGCAGGTCGATGCTGGGGTGGTTGTGAGCATGCATGCCACTGCACTCCAGTCTGGGTGACGGAGTGAGACTCCAACTCAAAAAAAAAAAAAAAAAAGAGAGACATGCAATGGTATAAAGGTGAAACTCTGGTAAATCTCAGACTGCATGCCATTTTCTCCCTCTTAGGGACAGCTGCTCTGACAGCTGCTCTGGGGAGCACAGATCGCAATCAGAAGAGCGATCGTCCTCTCAAACACCTTGACCTCTCGCTTATCTGAAATGCTCAAGCACCAGGGTTATACATTTGGCCTGAGAAGAGCTTTTATGAAAGTTGAGAGTCAGGATAAATTTAAAATACTGCTTACTTTGGGCCTGCATTCTCTCTAAGTGATAACAGGTAATTGTTAAGAAGTAAAACGAAATATACAGAGGGACCAAGACACTAGAACATGTCTCAGCTTGCCCTCAGCCAGTGAGATTTGTGCATCACTCAACAAATATGTATGGGTCACACGTGCCATGTCCCACATGTGGGGTCTGGAATGATCACAGGGGATCAAATCATGAGAGGGCTTTCTAGGGCTCAGTTTCCTTGTATCCAAAATGAAAAGCTAGAAAAGATGTTCTTCAAGAACCTTTCCAGGTCAAAACATCTGTGATTTTAACCAGCCAAGGAAACACTTCCCTGATTCTTCTCTATATAGCTATGAAAATCCTGGGTAACTGGATTTAAACATTTTATGAGATTTACGTCCTGTAAAAACTTCACAGCTTCTCAAAAGATGAATAATGAGATACTCCAGTAGTGGGGAAAAAGATAAAGTGTCTTGGGAAGTTTGAAGATCTCTGTGTCTGAGCATGAGTCTCTCTCACTTAGCATTAAGCTACCTTTAAGCAGGAACATGTCAAATCCTCTCCCATCTCCGAAGCTCACCCGTGTATTCACATATGGCTTCGTTTGAGGGCGTGATTAATTTCTCATGCCTGCAATTCCCTGACTCAGTCCCAGGCAGTGACATGACTCCTGAAGGCTTTTCATAAATGCAGTTATTGTTTTTACAAGTTTGACTGTTCCTGCAGTGCTGGGACGCCATGCAGGGGGCTGCTCATTTGTTCTGATGGTGAAGCACAGGAAGCATTCCATCCCAAAGGGCCTGAAAGTTTCCTCCCCTTTCTTCTTCCATGACTTTACCATGCTCTACCCTTCTTCCATGGTTGCGAAAATCCAAGCTCAACTATTTCTGAAACAGCACAGGGGTTTATGAAGCAGGACAAGACAGCAAAAAGCTTCTGATTTGATACATTTCAGGAAATAATACAGTTTCAAAAGGTGGGTTTAGAGACACCTTAAAAGAAAAGGAAACGTCTGAAAAAAAAGTGAGTCCCAGCATTCGGATCAAGTCTATCAGCCACAGTAGCTGAGCTTTCAAGGTCTCAGAGGAAGAAGAGCTCTGTAGACCTGAATTGCATCACTCTAGCGTTTAAAGATCCCTAAGCTTGGAGCATGTCAAGGGAAATTTTCTCTGCTTTGAAAAGAGAAACATTTTTCTCTCTTCTGCTAGCATGTGTTACTCTTGAGAACCCAGTTCCCTTAGTTCAATACCAACATATTTTCCGTGTTTCTTTTCTTTTCTTTTCTTTTTTTTTTGAGTTGGAGTCCCACTCGATTGCCCAGACTGGAGTGCAGTGGCCGCTCCCAGCCACCGCAGCCTCGACCTGCTGTGCTCCGGCGATCCTTCCGCCTCAGCCTTCCAAGTAGCCGGAATTACAGGCGCGTGCTGCCATGCCCGGCTAATTTTTTTGATTTATTGTAGAGATGAGGTTTCGCCTGCCCAGGCGGGTCTCGAACCCGCGGGCTCAGGCAATCCACTCACCTCAGCCTCCCAAGGCGCGGGATTACAGGTTGAGACACCGAGCCCGGCTACACAGGATATTCTTAGCCCAAGTCCCAATTT
This sequence comes from Tarsius wallacei, assembly GCA_963574415.1. NCBI lineage: Eukaryota > Metazoa > Chordata > Mammalia > Primates > Tarsiidae > Tarsius > Tarsius wallacei. The sequence continues at coordinate 4,316 of CAUYQG010197349.1, read as the reverse complement.
GCAGCCTAAGAAGATCTTGGAGAAATTATTTAGAATGGCTCAGGGCAAGCAGCATGCATGGCTGTGTGCACCAAGGTTGATAGCCTGACACAGTTGCAAAAACACCTCTCGTGCCTCTAATTCTCAATCCTTTGTGTTTTCCCCCCTTGTTCTTTAACTGGGGCTTCCAAATCTCGCAGTCCATGGCTGGGTGGGGTGACTTGTGCCTGTATTCCCAGTGCTTTGGACGGGAGGGTCGCTTAAGCCCAGGCAGTCGAGGCTGCAGTGAGCTATGATCGCACCACTGCACTCCAGTCTGGGCAAAAGACAGACCTTTTCTCTTAGAGAGAGGAAGTGGGGGTGGAGGGAGGGAAGAGACCAGATAAATCAACCACTTGGAACTATTAATTAGTTGAAGCAGAAATGAACACTGTTTCGGATAGTAGTTTTTGTTTCAAAGAGCTATGGTTGTTAGCAGCTGTTAGCCACCCACCTAGTAGTGACAGTCAGAAAACTGGAAGCTGTCTTTAATTCCTTCATCTGCCCACCCTCCACCACCAAGGTCAGCAGGCCTGTCAATTTCCCTTCCTTGCACTATCGCTCTTTTGAGGCAGGGCTTCCCTCTGTCACCAGACTAGAGTGCAGTGGCAAGATCACGGCTCACCACAGCCTCAACTTCCAGAGCTCAGGGGAGTCTTCTGCCTCAGCTTCTCTAGTAGCTGGGACTACAGGCACACACCGCCACACCCGGCTAATTTTTAAATTTTTGGACGATGGGGTCTCACTGTGTTGTCCTGACTGGTCTCAGATTCCTGGGCTCAAGCAGTCCTCCCACTTTGGCCTTCCAAAATGCTGGGATTACAGGTGTGAACCACCAGCCCGATCCATTTCCGCTTTTCAATGCTGCCCACATCTTGTCCCTCCTCTGTACCTCACCACCCCTTCATGCTCTCATTACCTTTTGTCTCAATGCTTTGTCACGGTCTACAAACCAGTCTCACTCCTGGCTATGTTTGGATTCCTAGGCTTCATAGCTAAGGATCCTACCCAAATTATTTGATCTTAATAAGTCTCAGTTTCCTCATCTGTCAAATAGGGATAATACTGTCCTTGAATATACCTGTCTCAGAGGGTTACTGTGGGGATTACGTGAGCTACTGAGTTAAAATACTTATACTGCATGGCACATAGTAGAAGTTCCATAAAGACGTGGTATTGATATTATAACCCCAACCCCACCTCCCATTCTGTTAATTATAGCGGCCTAAAAAACTCAAAACCTAGAGGCTTAAAACAACAAGGATCGTTTCTTATTATTATCTCCCAGAATTCTGGGAGATGACTGGGCTCAACTTGGTTGTTCTCTCAGAGTCTCTCAAGCAGCTACAGTCAGATGGTGATGGGGATCAGAGTCAGTTCATGTCTTGTACTTGATGTTGACTGCTGACTGGCTGGGACCTCAACTGAGGCTGTTATGCACGACACCTGCACATGGCCTCTCCTTATTACCTGGACTTCTTTTATTATTTTTTTTTTTAAATTTTAAAGACGTGGGGTACAATTCAGGGTTAGGTATACAAATGTTCATTATGCAGGCACCCTTGTTGATGAGGTGTGCCCCTCTTCCCCCTGGCAGTTTCCCTCAACTGCCAATCCTCTTCTTATAGTATTATGATAATTGTTCAAGGTTCGCTTATGTGTGAGAACATATGGTTCTCTGTGCTTTGTTTCTGTGATAGATCACTGAATATGATAGACTCTAAATCCACCCGAGTTGCTGCAAAGTTCATATGTTTGTCCTTCGACCTGGACTTCTTCACCGCATGGCACCTGAGTTTCAGTAGAAAGTGACCCAAGAAAGAGAGTCAGATGGGCCAAGGTGGTGGCTCATGCCTGTAATTCCAGTACTTTGGGAGGGCAAGGCAGGAGGATCGCTTCAGCCCAGGAGTTTGAGACCAGCCTGGGCAACATTGCGAGACCTGTCCCTACCAAAAATAAAAATAAAAAAATTAGCCAGAGCCGGGCTCGGTGGCTCAGCTTGTAATCCTGCGCTTTGGGAGACTGAGGTGAGTGGATTGCCTGAGTCTGCGGGTTCGAGACCCGCCTGGGCAACTTGGCGAGACCTCATCTCTACAACAAATCGAAAATTAGCCAGTCGTGGTAGCGCGCACCTGTATTTCCAGCTACTTGGAAGGCTGAGGCAGAAGGATCGCCGGAGCCCAGCAGGTCGAGGCTGCAGTGGCCGGGAGCAGCCACTGCACTCCAGTCTGGGTGACAGAGCGAGATTCCAACTCAAAAAAAAAAAATTAGCCAGGCATGATGGCACACTCCAGCTATTCGGGAGGTTGAGGTAAAAGGATTGCTTGAACTTAGGAAGTTGAATCTGGGTACCGTGATCATGCTGCTGAACTCTGGCCTGGGTGACAATGTGAGAGTCCAAGTGAGAAAGGGAGGAAGCAGGGAGGGGAGGGGCGGGGAGGAGAGGGGAGGGGAGGGGAGGGGAGGGGAGGCCAGGGAGAAAGAAAGAAGGAAAGAAATAATGTCAGATGGAAGCTATATCACCTTTTATGAACCAGTCTCAGAAGTCACATGCCACTTCTGCTAATTTCTCTTTTATTTGTTTTTATATATTTTTAAAAATTATATAAACAGGGTCTTGTTATGTTGCCCAGGCTGGTCTGGAACTCCTGGGCGTAAGCTATCTTCCCATCTCGGCCTCCCAAAGTGCTGCAATTACAGAAATGAGCCGTCACGACTGGCTCACTTCTGTAACTTTCTATTCACTAGACGTGATTCACTAAAGCCGGGCCTTATTCAATGAAAGAAGAAGTAGACTCTACCTCTTGATGTAAGAGTGTCAACAAATTTGCAGATATATTTGAAAACCACCAAAGCTTACCCTCTGGTCACAATTTACTTACGTCCCTCCCACATGCAAAATATATTCATATCCTTTGAAACCTTCTGTAAGTTTCTTGTGTTACAGCATCAGGTTTAGGCTTATGGTCCAGGATCTTGTCAACTCAATGAGGTCCGGGTGTGAATGAAGATCCCTGGGTGTCATTTCTTGGGTACAGCTCCTGGAAAAACTTGCTCTCAATCTGAAGTCCTATGAGCTGAAGAAACAAGTGATCTGCCCTTTACACACTCAACACACAATGGTGAGACAGGCAGACATTAAGAGATCCTCCCACTCACAAAGCGGGGAGGGGGTGGAAATGGAGAATACATGCAGTCACTGATCCCTAGCAACTCTGACATTCAAATTGTTACGGGTTACCAGTTTGTCGACTAGGACACAGGCCTCCTGCTTGGGGATAATTCTCCGTAGGTCTTGGCTCCACTCCCTGGGCTCACATTTCTGTCTTCTGAGTTAGTATTTCGTTTCTATAGAACTTAGCCTGTTTTGTGTGTGTGTGCTCTTGTTCCTAACTGTATCTAAATTCTTTTTTTTTTTTTTTTTTTTGAGTTGGCGTCTCACTCCGTCGCCTAGACTGGAGTGCAGTGGCCACTCCCGGCCACCGCAGCCTCGACCTGCTGGGCTCTGGCGATCCTTCCACCTCAGCCTTCCAAGTAGCCGGAACTACAGGCGTGCGCTACCACGCCCGGCTAATTTTTTTGATTTATTGTAGAGATGAGGTTTCGCCTGCTCAGGCGGGTCTTGAACCCTCGGGCTCAGGCAATCCACTCACCTCAGCCTCCCAAGGCGCGGGATTACAGGCTGAGCCACCGAGCCCGGCTTCAAGTCTTTTCAAAGCAAGGCTCCAGGAGCCCCCAGATTCAAGTATGCCCCTGGGTTTGGTCCACTGCTGCAGGAGTCTTGTACACATGCTTGCTTTATTCATTCACCAATACTGAACCTCAGGATAGAAGATGTGACAAAGTGAGACTCCTTCCTGCATGACATATATTGATTTCAGAGGCGGCGGCAGCCAATGTGGAGAGCATTGGAATTTTTCCTTGGAACTGAACTGTGATGAGAGGTGCCTGCCATTAACATAATCTTATGTCTTTTCCCTGACCCTTTCCTTCCAGGTTTTGAAGAAAGAGTCTTACGAACTTACCCTATTTTTAAAGCTGAGTGTGCTTCTTCCCTGGAGAAATTTGAGAACCCCAGTTTTCTTTTCATTTTGTATGGGCTTTACCCTTTTGGTGTAAACCGATAGTGTTTCTGTCAATACAATTCTCTTAAAAACTTTGTTGTTTAATATTACAAAGCAGCGGAGCAAGGAGAGTGGGAGAAATCTCTCAAATCCAATTCCTCAGAAATTCACAGGGGTGTGGGCGGAGATAGAGTTTTTGTTTTGTTTTTTTAAGAGAAGTATCACTCTGTCGCC
>CAUYQG010197347.1:0-15731 GCA_963574415.1 Tarsius wallacei | reverse complement strand
CTGTAATGCCTCTGCGGTGTCCGTGGACAAGTTCCGTGTGGGGGAGCAGGCCCCCTGGGAGAGATCTGGAGTCTTTCTGTGTCCTCTTCTGCGGAGGTCTCACAGACCACGCTGCCTGGTCGCCATCTTGGCCCCTCCTCCACTTACAGTATTTTCAACTTATGATGGGTTTATCCAAATATAGCCTATTATAATTCAGGAAGCATACTGAATGTGTATGTATTAGTCTGATTTGCATTGCTATAAAGGAATTACTGAGGCTGTATAATTTATTAAGAAAAGGGGTTTATTTGGCTCATAGTTCTGAAAGCTGTATAAGAATCATCGTGTCAGCATCTGTTTCTGATTAGGGCCTCAGGCTTCCACACTTGGCAGAAAGTGAAGGGGAGCCAGCATATGCATAGATTACATAGAAAGGAAGCAAGAGATTAAGGGAGGAGGTGCCAGGCTCTTTTTTTAACCACCAGCTCTCATGGGAACTGATAACTCTCACCCTCTACCTCTCTGTATTCAGGGGGTATCTATCTATTCATCTCCCAAATATCTCCCATTAGGACCTACCTCCAACATTGGGATCAGATTTCAATGTGAGATTTAGAGAAGACAATATCCAAACAAGAGCAATGCATCACTTTCACACCATCATAAAGTTCAAAATTGTAAGTTGAACTGTTAAGTCAGAGAACATCTGTAAATAGCTAATTTTTTTAAGTATGGGAAAAATCAAGCTGATATATTTCTAGTATCACACTCAAAAGTTTGTACATTTTATAAAAGGTCACAGCTAAAATAATGTTAATGTTCAATTTTATGTTGATAATAAGAGCTGTTTATGTGTATTTTTTCCATCAATGTTGTTTCTTTAGAAGGTGCAGTCACTATTTGTATCTATCTTTAAAAGCAGGATGGAATAAATGTAGGGAATGTTGAATGAGCCATATAATTCTGGAAAGGGTAACATTCCAAGAATGGTGAAAATGTATACATACTAATGGATACTCATTACAATTTACTAATCAGGTAAAAAGGAGTCCAAATAAAAATCCATGCTTGGGAGTGGAGGCCATCCTAAAAAACCAAATAAATGATATATTCAATAGTATTTCAAAATATTAAAATGCCCAAATGTCATAACAAGAAAGTCTAAGAACATATACTCAATCCTTTTTTCCTAGAAGATGAAAGGAAATATTCTATAGATGACTTCTCTGCTTTTAAAACCATAACGGATTTTTAATTTCTCACATCCTTGGCTTGTAATTTTTAACAAATATTTTAAAGTGCTTCCTCAAGTTTGCAGAGGGGCTCTGACTTCCCAACATAGTACTGCCAAGATTGTATGATGATAGACTTTTATGGCAATCCTTGATGGGATTACCAAAATGTGCAGTGACTCTATGCTGGGTGGATATTCAGGGAGTCTGTTGAGTCCAAAGAAGAAAGTCAAGGAGAACAAATGAATACAGAACATATGAAACTGGAAACAAACAAACAAATAGAAACATGAGATATGAAAGGCAAGTTTTATGTAATTTGTTTTATAAAATCACTGCAAAATCAAAACTTGAAAAATACTTAGAAAATTATAATTTATGATTGTATAGGTAATGAAATGTAAAAAAAAATAGAAGTAGTGTATCAAAAGAATAATTATCTGACCAGGGTATATTCAAGAATGGAAGAAAGTTATCAATATAAATAATCTACTGATTTTTTAAATATACTGGAATAACATAGGATTACATTAATTTTTAAAAAATCTAATGTTATACTCTAATTCATGATTTCATATTTACTTTTTTCCTTAATCAGATTTACCTAAATTTGATGTTTTAAAATGGATGAAATCTATTTGTTTTCTATTAATCTTCATTTTTGCTGTGTTAACTGTCTTATATTGTTTCAAGTTTACTTATACTGCTTGCTTTATAGCTTGATTTGAAGGTTTAATTTTATTTCAGAATTGATCAATGGCTCATCTGCCAGGCATACTATATAGGTGCTGGGGATAAAATGCCGAAAACAAGGTTCCAGCCCAAACAATCTTGGCTTCCTGTATACACTGAAGGGTACAAATACTACTGAGAACAGCTTCAGCCACATCACAAAAGTTGAATTATGTTGACACCTTAATGTCATTCATTTCTCAATAGTCTATTTCAATTTTTACTTTCTATTTGATCCAGGGCTTAAATACACATGACTATAAATTTCCAGAGAGGTGACGAAGTCTTTCTACACAGACTACTTACCCACAACAAACTAAACTTTCTTTTCTTTCTTTTTTAAGTCAAGGTTTTACTCTGTCACCCAGGCTGGAGTGCAGTGGCCCAATCACAGCTCATCACAGCCTCAGCCACGTGGGGTTAGGTGATCCTCCCGTCTCCACTTCCAAAGTAGCTGGGATTACAGGTGAGCACTACATTAGGCTAACTTTTTAATTTTTTTTTTGTTGTTGTTATAGAGATTAGGTCTTGCTATATTGCCCAGTCTAGGTCCTGAACTCCTGGACTCAAGTCTCAGTTTCCCAAAATGCTCGAATTAGAGGCGTGAGCCATCCCAGCAACAAACTGGATCTTTACACTGGAGGTATGGAAGCCACCATTTTACTCCAATGGACAAACTTTGTTTTATTATTGTAATTAACTGTACTTAAATGTTTTCAGACATTGTAATATAATATACAAATAACCTACAACTTATTATTCCCTAGATGTTTAATCTGGACCTAAAAGAGTCTGTAGACTTAACTTCCCTTGTGCAGAAAAAACAATAGACAGCCCAAGACTAAATGACACTATCAACAAAGAAATCTAAATATAAGACAGACAACTTCCCTGGGTTACTCAAAAGTCAATGTCATGAAAAAAATGAGGAAAACACTAGGCCAGTGGTTCTCTAAATTTGGTTGGTATTAGAATCACCTGTAAAACTAATAAAAAAACATAGAGGCCCAGGTTTATAGACTAGAGCCCAGACCTCTGTATTTTTTACCAAGTTGCACAGGTGATTGTAATATCCACCAAAATTTGAGTCACTATTCCACACTAAAAGAGACTTAGAGATCACTAAATACAATGCAGAATCTGGAATGGATTCTCCTTAGAAAATAAACAGCTGTGCAAGAACTTTTGGGGGCCAACAAAGAAATCTGAATATAGGACACACATTATATATTATAGAATTATGAATAATTTCCTTCAATGTCCTTATGGTATATAATATATGGTATGTTTATGGTATATGGTATATAATATTGTTTTTATGTCTGGGAGATACACGCTGATGTAATAAGGGGTAGAGGGTCATGATGTCTAAAACTTATTCTCAATGATCAAAAAATATTCAAAAATAAACATGGCAAATTGTTAAACAATTTTGAATATAGGTAAGGGTATGTGGTTGTATATTTTACCATTTTCTCGACACATGACCATTACCGGTTAAGTTCACTGACATATAGGTGTGATCTGTGATACCTCAAAGCAATTAAAATGGTGACATCAAAGATATATCACCATAGTGAATATAATAATGAAAAAGTTTGAAATATCATCAGAATTACCAAAATGTGACACAGAGACATGGAGTGGGCACAACCTGTTGGAAAAATGGTACCAATGACTTGCTCACTTCAGGGTTGCCACAGATCTTCAATTTGTATAAAATGCATCACCTTTGAAATACAAGTAAGGGAGGCATGCTTGCATCTAGTAAAATATTTCAAGAGGAGTAAATTGTGAACATGACAGCTACCCTATACTCTTTACATTCAAAGACTTTCTCCCAAGAATATCCTCTTTGAACTTTACAATGTTTCATGTGACTACAAAACATCCCACATTCCTTAAACTCAAAGCATTTCTCAGCAGTATTAATACTCTGATGTTGAGCAAATCTCAGGCGATGAAAGTTCTTCCCACATTCTTTTATACTCATAGGATTTCTCACCAATATTAGTTTTCTGATGTTGAGTAAAATTGTCATACACAGTGAAGGCTTGTCCACACTCCTTATATTTATAAAACTTCTGACAATTATGAATTTTCTGATGTTGAGTAAGCTGACTACTCACAGTAAAAGCTTTCCCACATTTTTTACATTCATAGAGTTTCAGACCTGTATTCTTTGATGGGCAATAAAGACTGAACTAAGTCTAAAAGCTTTTCCACATTCCTTACATTCATAGGGTTTCACACCAGTATGGATTCTCTGATGTGCATACAGAACTGAACTAAGTCTAAAGGCCTTCCCACATTCCTTACATTTATAGGGTTTCTCACCAGTATGAATTCTCTCATGTTGTACAAGGTTGGAGCTGCAACTAAAGGTCTTTCCACATTCTTTACATTCATAGGGTTTCATACCAGTATGAGTTCTCTGATGTGCAGTAAAGACTGAACTAAGTCTACAAGTTTTTCCACATTCCTTATATTCATAGGGTCTCACCCTAGTATGAATTTTCTGATGTTCAATAAGTAGATAGTGATGTCTGAAGGTTGTCCCACATTTCTTACATTCAAAGGGTTTCTCACCTGTATGTGTTTTTTGATGTTGAGAAAGTTGTAGGTGAAGTCTAAAAGCCTTCCCACATTCCTTACATTCATAGGGTTTCTCACCAGTATGAATACTCTGGTGTTGAACAAGGCTTGAGCCACGATTGAAGGCCTTCCCACATTCCTTACATTCAAATGGCTTCCCACCAGTATGAATGTTCTGATGTCGAGTAAGTTGTGTCAGAAGACTAAATGCTTTTCCACATTCTTTACATTCAAAAGGTTTCTTACCAGTATGAATTTGGCAATGTTCAATAAGTTGGTAATGGTATCTAAAAGCCCTCCTACAATTCTTACATTCAAAGGGTTTTTTACTAGAATGAATTTTCTGATGCTGAATAAGGTTTGAAGCACGATTAAAACCTTTTCCACACTCCTTACATTTATATGGCTTCACACCAGCATGAATACTCTGATGTTGGACAAGATTTGAGACACGATTAAAGGACTTCCCACATTCCTTACATTCAAATGGCTTCTCACCTGTATGAATATTCTTATGGTGATTAAGCTGAGTAGGAAGACTAAAGACCTTTCCACATTCCCTACACTCAAAAGGTTTCTTACCAGTATGGAATTTCTGATGTCGAATAAGCTGCATATGAAGTCGAAAGGCTTTTCCACATTCCTTACATTCAAAGGGTTTTTTTCCAGTATGAATACTCCTATGTTGATTAAGATTTGAACCACGACGAAAGAATTTCCCACATTCCTTACATTCAAAAGGTTTCTCACCAGTATGAATTTTCTGATGTTGAGAAAGTTGTAGGTGAAGTCTAAATGCCTTCCCACATTCCTTACATTCATAAGGTTTCTCACCAGTATGAATACTCTGATGCTGAGCAAGGTTTGAGCCACGACTAAAGGCCTTTCCACATTCCTTACATTCAAAAGGTTTCTCACCTGTATGAATGTTCTGATGTCGAACAAGCTGTGTCAGAAGACTAAAGGTCTTTCCACATTCTTTACATTCAAAGGGTTCCTCGCCAGTATGAATTCGACAATGTTCAGTAAGTTGGTAATGATATCTAAAGGCCATCCCACATTCCTTACATACAAAGGGCTTCTCATTGGAATGAATTTTCTGATGCTGAATAAGATTTGCACCACGATTAAAGCCTTTCCCACACTCTTTACATTCATATGGTTTAGCACCAGCATGAATACTCTGATGTTGAATAAGGTTTGAGCTACGATTAAAGGACTTCCCACATTCCTTACATTCAAAGGGTTTTTCACCTGTGTGGATATTCTTATGGCGATTAAGCTGGTTGAGAAGACTAAAGGCCTTTCCACATTCCTTACATTCAAAGGGTTTCTCGCCAGTATGAATCTTCTGATGTCGAACAAGCTTTGTCAGAAGAGTAAAGGCCTTTCCACATTCCGTACATTCAAAGGGTTTCTCACCAGTATGAATTCGACAATGTTCAATAAGTTGGTAATGATATCTAAAGGCCATCCCACATTCCTTACATACAAAGGGCTTCTCATTGGAATGAATTTTCTGATGCTGAATAAGGTTTGAACCACGATTAAAGCCTTTCCCACACTCTTTACATTCATATGGTTTAGCACCAGCATGAATACTTTGATGCTGAATAAGGTTTGAGCTACGATTAAAGGACTTCCCACATTCTTTACATTCAAATGGCTTCTCACCTGTATGAATGTTCTTATGGCGATTAAGCTGGGTGGGAAGACTAAAGGCCTTTCCACATTCTCCACATTCAAAAGGTTTTTCACCAGTATGAAATTTCTGATGTCGAATAAGTTGTATGTTAAGTCTAAAGGCCTTCTCACATTCCTTACATTCATAGGGTTTCTCTCCAGTATGAATACTCTGATGCTGAACAAGGTTTGAACCACGACTAAAGTGCTTCCCACATTCCTTACATTCATATGGTTTATCTGTATTATGAATAAGAGGAGTAAGATGACTATACAGAGGCATTTTTTCATAGTCGATGATCTTTTGATTGATATATCCTTCTTGATGTCCCTGGAGTCTCTCAAATATACTTTTATATTTTGAGTCATGTCTAAAATGGGAGGCCTCGAGGCCAAGAGTTTTATTTATTTGCTTTATAATCTGTTTGGGTAAATTTATTTCTGAAATATCATTTTCTGGAGATATTGTCTCAGTTCCATAATTTGACTCCAAATCTGAAAGAAAAGAGAACACAAACACATATTATTTTCCTATAACACACACATGTAAAATCCATTAAACAAATTGCCTAATTTCAAAAAATTTTCAGAATTTGAAAAAGAACAGCACTAATAATGAAGAAAGCTTATATAAGATGGTGATGTTTGCAATAGGAAAATATGTTAACTTTGTGAAACTTGGGTATAAAACAAAATCATTTGGTAAACATGTTACAAATATTGATATTCAAGCAACTCAGATATACAGATTCAGAATTTTTAGAGAGAAGTTCTAAGAAGCTTTATTTTTTAACATCTCTATCAGATTATTCTGATTCAGATCCAAGTTTAAGGCTTATACATAAAGTTGGTTTTGAATGGTTTCTCTTTACTCTTAAAAGAAAATAAAAAACTTTACCACAGATAACACATCACACATATGAAGGTGCTGTCCTCCTTTGTACCCAATCTCTATCCACTGCCTTCATTTAGCAACTAGAACATGATAACATTTCTCTCATGTTTTTGCTTGTTCAGACTGTTTCATCTCCCAATAAATCCTCTGGCCTCACTCTTTGTAAGAAACATCCAACGAGTCTTAAATCCCAGGATAAATGTTTTCCTCAGAACAGCTATACCTGTTGGACTCTAGCTAAGTAAATCCCTGTCCTTTATTCTCTATTCCAGAGTTTCATTCTTTGCCTTTATAACTATTTCAATTACATTTTCATTCTTTCATTAACTCACTTCTTTTTCTGTGTGTGTGTGTGTATATATATATATATATATATATATATATATTCCCAAGCCAAACTGTATCCAACTTTATTAAAGATACTTTGTATATTTTTTAATTCCTAAATCTGCCTACGGCCAGACACAATTCTGACAGCATTCGCCACAGAATAATAAGCCCACAGCATATCACAGGTGCTAAATAATTATAGAACAAATGAATTACTGACAAAGGAAATTAGTTTAAGAATAAAGGTATATAATATTAATATATGTCACTAAGAAGGGGTTATCACAACCATTAATTCAAGCACTTAACCAAAACCACTAAGGTTGATAAACAAAATTTTTCTCACATTACCTGTTTCAAATGGAAAAAAAAAGTTTATCTGAGCCACTTCAGTCACATACATGTGAAAATGGGAAATGATTCACAGAAGTCAGGTGGAAACTTGATGTCTAAACTTACCTAGGTCAAATCTCTGCTAAAACATATCACCATGTTCTATAGGACTTAGGATCCAGCCAGTAGTCAGAATGTTGAGGACATAATTCAAAATTATTGCCATATATAGAAAAATCTCAACTCTCATGGGAAAAGATCATTAACAGATGCCAATCCCACAGTAACACAGATAGTTTTTTTGTCTGACAAGACTTCAAAGCCAGAATTATGGAAAATGTTCCAATAAGTAATCAATATTGAAACAAGTAGAAAAATAGAAAATCTCAGTAAAGTTATAAGGGACATAAAGAAGATCCAAGTAAAAATTCAAACTAAAAACTATAAAAACTAAAATTGAAAATATTGCTGGAGGGTCTCAATAGCATACTAAATAAGACAAGAGATGGAAACAATTAAGATAGGTCAGTAGATTTAACCAATTTGAAAACAGCAATAAAAAAAGACTGAAAAAGAAATGAACACAGAAACAGAGACCAAAGGACAATGCCAAAAGTTCTAAAGTTCATGTTATTGTAGTCCCAGAAGAAGAGGAAAACTGTCCAGAGATGGAAAAATGTTGAAAAGAAGGACTGAAACGTTTCCAAGGTTGATAAAATGCATAAACCTACAAACTCAAGAAACTCACTGAGACTTATCAAAGAGAATAAACCCAAAGAAATCCACACCCAAACTGATCATAATCAAACTGCTAAAAAGTAAAGAAAGACACTGTCTTTAGAATAGACATACTTGAACACACATTAAAACACATACACACATACACATACCCTTCCTTATTTATACAGAGAAACAATGATTCAAACAGCTGCTAGAGTCTCATCAGAAACAATGGCAGCCAAAGAAAGTGGAACAACATTTTAAAGTGGTAAAATAAAAACTAAAGCCAATATTCCATGTCCTGCAAAGATATCAATCAGAAATTGGCATTTTTAGATAACAAAGTACTTATCACCAATATACCTGTTCTAAAAGACTTGCTAAAAGTACATCAGACCAAAAGGAAACTATACAAGAAGAGAATCTAGAATATAAGGAGTGCAGAAACAGCAAAATACATGGTAAACAGCTAAATAAATATAGTAGATCATCTTGTCTTCTTGACTTCTATAGAATGCATCTGACAGTTGACAGTAAAAACTATATCCTGGTAGATGGGGTTTTCAATGTAGATAGGTGTAATGCTACTATGCCTTGATGTAAGACAACTATAGCATAAAGGGAACTCTATAGTGAGATGTGATTATCATTGACTAAAAATGCAACTTCAATATGATCTCATTTTGCTCAACAGAAAAAATTGTTCATGTGTGTGTGTTTGTGCGTGCATGAGCAAATGTAGGTTTGGAATGACAGTGGTAAAGTAGGAATTGCTGAAGAGTGTAATTGTGATAGTTACATTTTTAATTTGTACTTGTCTCTGCTAATTTTCTATAGTGCACTTCTGCTACTGTCATGGTAATAAAAGGATATTAAATATTCCTGTGCCCCTAATAAAGTGGCTTTAAAATATGAAGTAAATATAGATACACTATGAGGAAAGCAGAGATCCACAAACTGAATGGCAGATTACAACATACTTTCAGTAATTTGCAGAAACAGATTTTTTTAAAAGTTAAAAGAACAACATATATATAAAAGAAACTTGGTATTACAAATACACATTTCTTTTGCAATCACACAGAAGATTTATAATAATTGGCCATATACTGGGAAACTCTCAACATACTTGAAAGGAAAAAATCATATAACATATTCTCTGACCATAACAAAATCATGCTAAAAATGAGATTATAGTATATAATGGCTATGCATTTTGAAATACCTATATATAGAGTGAAACTGGAAAATGGGGAGGAAATAAACAATTTTCAGTAATTAATTGTCAAGGTACTATTGGCATTGTTATTCTCACATGTTATATACACATTATGTGGGATAAAACAAATCAGTAAATATGGGATATTCTAACTCTGTTATCCCCAGTAACACTGAGAAACAAGAATTTTGTTTTGAGAAAAAGACACTAGTTTAAGATAGAAAAGATTCAAATAAAAAGCACAATCCCATTCACAATAGCCACACACACAAAAGTTAAATACCTTTGCATCTTCCTAATCAGAGAAGTGAAAGGCCTTTACAATGAAAACTACAAAACAATGCTCAAAGAAATCAAAGATGACACAAACAAATGAAAAAATATCCCATGCTCATGGATTGGAAGAATCAACGTTGTTAAAATGTCCATCCTACCAAAAGCAATCTACAGATTCAACACAATACCCATTAAATTACCAATATCATTGTGCTTAGACCTGAAAATGATGACACAGAAATTCATATGAAAACAACGACCTTGAATAGCCAAAACAATCCTCAGCAAAAGAAACAAAGCAGGAAGAATCACACTCCTGGACTTTAAACTTTATTATAAGGCTACAATAATCAAAACAGCCTGGTATTGGTACAAGAACAGGATAGAGATGCCAGAAGCAAAACCTCAATTTCTCAACCAACTCATCTTCAACAAAGCCTCCCACCAACAGCCACTGGGCAAAGGAGAACCTATTCAGTAAATGATGCTGGGAAAACTGGCTGACCACACACAGAATGAAACAGTACCCCTACCTATTATCATACACAAAAATCAACTCTAAGTGGATCAAAGACCTAAGTGTAAAACCTCAAACTATAAGAATCTTTAAAAATGCAGAAGACACCCTTACAGAAATTGAAATAGGCAATCAACTCCTGATCAAAACCCCCAAAAGCCCATGCCATGAGAATTAAGATAGACAAATGGTACCTCATCAAACTGAAAAGCTTCTGCAAAGCAAAATAAGCCATGAAGAGAGTGGGGAGATGGCCCACAGAATGGGAAAAAATATTTGCCAACTTCATATCTGACAAAGGCCTAACATCCAGGATCTATAAGGAACTCAAGCACGCCAAAAGGAAAAAAACAAACAGCCCAATAAAAAGGTGAGCAAAAGATATGAATTGACACTTCTTAAAAGAAGACATACAAGCAGCCAACAGATACATGAAAAAATCCTCAGCCTCAGTAAACATCAAAGGAATGCAAATCAAAACCACACTGAGACACCACCTAACTCCAGTCAGGATGGCCATCATTAATAACTCAAAAAACAACAGATGCAGAGAAAAGGGAACACTTCTACACTGTTGGTGGGAACGTAAAATAGTACAACTTCTGTGGAAAACAGTGTGACAATTTCTAAAAGATCTAAAAATCAGCCTTCCATTTGACCCAGCAATCCCCCTTCTGGGAAACTACCCAGAGGAACGCAAATCATTCTACAAAAAAGATACCTGTGCACACATTTACTGCAGCACTATTCACAATAGCAAATACATGGAACCAACCATGCTGCCCATCAAAAATGAACTGGATTAAAAAAAAAAACTGGTTCATATACATGATGGAATATTATGCCGCTATAAAGAAGGGCACAATTAGGGACTTCAGAGCAACTTGGATGGATATAGAGTCTATCATATTCAGCGATCTATCACAGAAACAAAGAACTGAATACCACATATTCTCACTCATAAGTGACCCTGAATATTTATCATAATATTACATGAATGGCACAAGCAGCAGCAGGACACTGCCGGGGGAACACATAACACTAATAGGGGCATCTGATCCCAAACCAGGCAAAGTGAGGACCAAAGCGAGGCTCAAACTTTACCTGAACGATGACTACTTATGTACGTAACTCTGAATTGTATCCCACATCTTTAAAAAAATACAAAAGACAGAATACATTAAGTAAACACCCTATTATCTTGAAACTTTGTTGGAAGGATCATTGTGAACTCACGAGGTATTCTGTCTTTTAAATAAAACTATATATAATTATGTCCTATCTCTGTCCACTGCAAATGTCTAAAAGCAATGACCTAATGAGAAACCATGGGCATCCCTAACACCCAGATTGTGAGCTTGAAGTATCAATTTCCATGCAAGAACCCAGGGCTTTTTGAAGAAATGCCTGATATCAAATTTGGAAAAGGAAATGTATAAGACGGGCTAGAACACGTTGTCCAACTAGATAGCAAGGAATCTTTCAAAGACTACCAAGGTCATTTTAAAAGGGCTCAGGAGCCACCTTGAAGAGGCTCCTGGCTCCTACTGGTAAATGACAGGGCAATTTGAGCATCAGTAAAAATAACAACAAAAATAGAGTGAAATGTATCAAATATTTTAATTTCATTGATTCATAATCATCCAAAAAATACATCACTTTTGAAAGAATGTTAAAAAACTCATTATTTTTAGAAGATGAGTAAATAAAGGAAAATAAGCATATACACGCATATATTTGACTTTTGTATATTCTCTTTATAATTGAGTAACCATATAGTAAATGAGGCAAAGTTTGTCTTTACAGATGCATTCCAGCTAATAAATAAAGAATCTAGAATATCATCAATTTGCAACCCTTAAATGGCCATTGTAACTGACCACCAGTGACTGGTAATCACTAAAATGAGACCGCCAGACATTATGTGCCAACTAACTGAGGAATATCACCATCACCCAGGAAAACAGTCTTGCTTAAAAAAAAAAAAAAAAAAAAAAAAAAGGCAAAACCTTTTGTATTTCTGTGGTATAAATTGTAATGTCTTCTTTTTCATTTCTGATTTTTTTTCTTGGATCTTCTTTTTTTCTTGGTTTTTTTTCTAGCAAGTGATTTACAAACTTTGTGTTTTTTTTAAAAAAACAACTTTTCATTTTATTGATCTTTTTTGTTGCTAGTCCATAATTTATTTAGTTCCACTCTTATTTCTATTATTTCTTTCCTTCAACTAATTTTGAGCTTGTTTATTCCTGCTTTTATAGTTCCTTGAGGTGCACCATTAGATTATTTATTTGAAATCTTTCTACTCTTTAATGGAGACATTCAATACCATAAACTTTCCTCTTAATGCTGCTTGGCCTGTATCCCATAGGTTTTGGTATGTTGTGTTTCAATTTTCACTTGTTTCAAGAAATTTTTTTATTTCCTTCTTAATTTCTTCCTTGATCCAGTGGTTATTCAGAAGCATGTTTTTTTTTTTTTTTTTTGAGTTGGAGTCTCACTCTGTCACCCAGACTGGAGTGCAGTGGCTGCTCCCGGCCACTGCAGCCTCAACCTGCTGGGCTCCCGTGATCCTTCCGCCTCAGCCTTCCAAGTAGCTAGAACTACAGGTGCGCACTACCATGCCCGGCTAATTTTTTAAAAATTTATTGTAGAGATGAGGTCTCGCCAAGTTGCCCAGGCGGGTCTCGAACCTGCAGGCTCAGGCAATCCACTCACCTCAGCCTCCCAAGACGCGGGATTACAGGCTGAGCCACTGAGCCCGGCAGAAGCATGTTTTTTAACTTCTGTGTACTTGTACCATTTTTACAGTTCCTCTTGTTATGGTTTCTAGTTTTATTTCATTGTGGTCTGAGAAGATATTTGATGATTTCAATTTTTAGAAATTTGTTGAGACTTGTGTCCACGTATGGTACATCCTAGAGAATATCTGGTGAGCAAGTGAGAAGAATGTGCATACTGTAGCTATTTGATAAGATGTTCTGTAGATGTATGTTAGGTCCATTTGGTCTAGTGTGCAGTTTAAATCTACTATTTCTATTTTAATTTTCTGTCTAGATGATATGTCTAATGTTTATAGTGGGGTGTTAAAGTCCTGATCTATTATTATATTGGAGTCTACTTCTCCCTTTAGATCAAATAATATTTGCTTTATCAATCTGGGTGCTCCAGTGTTGGGTACATATATGTTTAGAATTGTTTTATTTTGTTAGCCCAGGTAATAGCACCTTAGAGACCCCTGTCATTTTGCTAGCTGCCCCAGGATGGAAAATGGCTTGGCTGCAACACACCCTGTCTTGGCTGCAACACACCTAGCCTAATCACAAGGAATCCTCTTAACTTACTTAACATAAGACTTAGTTACCCCTAGCAATGCCAACCACAAAAATCCCACCCAAGCCCTATAACTGCCCTAGCCTGTAAGCAGTAGCGGGCTTCAGTTTTCTGGAGTCCCCTCTGCAGGTTCTCTGCCTTGGAATAAACCTGTGTTGCTACTGAATCAATCACCTGTTTCCTGTTTCTCTTCTCCTATCCACTCATTTTCTTAACCTAACGTATCCTCTTGCTGAATTGATCTCTTTATCATTATATAATAAGCTTGTCATTTTTTTACAATTTTTGATTGAAAGTCTGCTTTATCTGATATAAGTATAGCTACTCCTGCTCACTACTGGTTTCTGTCTGCATAAAATATCTTTTTTGGCTGGGCTTGCTGGCTCAGCCTGTAATCCCAGCACTTTGGGAGGCCAAGGCAAGTGGACTGCCTGTACCCACGGGTTCGAGACCAGCCCAGGCAACTTATCAAGACCTTGTCTCTACAACAAATAAAAAGTTAGCTGGGCGTGGTAGTGTGCAACTATAGTTTCAGGTACTTGGTTGGCTGAGGCAGAAGGATCGCCAGAGCCTAGGATGTCAACGCTGGGGTGGCTGTGAGCCTGCCACTACAGCCTGAGCCATGGAGTGAGACTCCAACTCCGAAAAATATATCTTTTTCCATCCCTTTACTTCAGTCTATATGTATCTTTACAAGTTAGATGAGTTTCTTGTAGGCAGCATATAGATGGATGTTTTACAAATCTGTTCAGCCAGTCTATACCTTTTAAGTGAAAAAGTTTAATCCACATCCAAGGTTCTTATTGATATGTGAGAATTAATTCCTGTCATTTTATTAATTGATCTCTAGTTGTTTTATATACCCTTTATTCCTTTTGTTCTTCTTGTTGTTTATCATTGTGGTTTGGTGGTTTTCTGTAGTGGTAACATTGAGTTTTTTCTCTTCCTTATTGGTTGGTTTGCTCTACTAGTGAGTCTTACACTTTTGTGTGTTTTACTGATAGTATACATTGTCCTTTCACTTACAGGTGTAAGACTCTTTTAAGCATATCTTGTGGGGCCTGTCTAGTGGTGATGAACTCCCTCAGCTTTTGCTTATTTGGGGAAAATTTTATTTCTTCTTCATTTATGAAGGAAAACTTAGCCAGGCAAAGTGCTGGTAATCCTAGTACTTTGGGAGGCTAAATCAGAACTGCTTGAGCCTAGGAGTTTAAGATCAACGCATGCAATAAAGTGAGACCTCATCTCTACAAAAAAAAATAAAAATAAAAATAAAAAAACTAGCCATGCATTAAGTTGCATGCCTATAGTCCCAGCTACTCGGCAGGCTGAGGTGGATGAATTGCCACAGCCCTGGGGGTCAATGTTGTGGTGAGCCATGATTGTGCCACTGAACTCCAGCCTGGGCAACAAAGTGAACCCTAACTAAAAAAACAAAAACAAAAACAAAAATCAAAAACCTTTGCTGGGTATAGTATCCTTGATTGATAGTTGTTTTTCTTTGAGTACTTAGAATTTATCATTCCATTCACTCCTGGCCTGGCCTGTGAGGTTTCTGCTGAGAAATCTGCTGTTAGTCTGATGGGGTTTCCTTATAAGTGACTAGACACTTTTCTATTGCTATTTTTAGAATTCTCTATTTGTCTTTGACTTTGACGGTTCAAATATAATGTGCTATGAAACACATTTGAATTGCATCTATTTAGAAATCTGTGAGCTCCCTGTATCTGGATGTTTAAATCTCTTGTTAGACCTGGAAAGTTTTCAGTTACTATTTTGCCAATTGGGTTTTCTATCCCTTTCATTTTCTCTTCCTCTTCTGGGAAACTGAAAATTCAAATATTTGGTCATTCTATGGTGTCCCATATACAGGCTTTTCTCATTGTT
>CAUYQG010197343.1:0-26116 GCA_963574415.1 Tarsius wallacei | reverse complement strand
CATCTGTTGTTCTTTGACTTTTTAATAATAGCTATTCTGACTGGTGTAAGGTGATATCTTATTGTGGTTTTAATTTGCATTTCTCTGATGATTAGTGGTGTTGAACATTTTTTCTTATGTTTTTTGGCCACTTGTATGTTTTTCTGAGAAGTGTCTACTCATGTCCTTTGTCCACTTTTGATGGATTATTATTATTATTTTTTTTCATGCTGAGTTGAGTTCCCTATAAGTTTTGTACACTAGCCCTTTGTCTGAGGGGTCATTTGCAAATATTTTCTCCCACTTTGTAGGTTTTCTTTTCACTCTGTCAATTATTTCTTTTGCTGTGCAGAAGCTTTTTTTGTTTTTGTTGCAATTGCTTTTGGGAATCTTTGTAATAAATTCTTTGTCTAGACCATGTCCAGAAGAATGATTGCTAGGTTTTCTTCTAGGATTTTTAAAGTTTCGAGTCTTACATTTAAGATTTTAATCTAACTTGAGTTAATTTTTGTATATGATGAGAGATAGGGTTCCAGTTTCATTCTTCTTCCTATGGCTAGCCAATTTCCCCAGCACTATTTATTGAATAGGATGTCCTTTGGTCATTGTTTTTTGTTTTGTTTTGTTTTTTTTTTTGGTTTTGTTGAAGATCGGTTGGTTGTAGATATTTGGTTTTATTTCTGGGTTCTCTATTTTGTTTCAGTGATTTATCTGGAGATTCCTATACCACCACCATGCTGTTTCAGTTACCATAGCCACTGGTATAATCTGAAGTCAGACAGAGTGATACCTCCACAATTATTCTTTTTAATTAGAATTGCTTTGGCTATTTTTTGGTGCCATATAAATTTGACGATTGTTTTTTCTTGTTTTATGAAGAATGAAGTTGATACTTTGATCAGGATTGCATTGAATCTGTAGATTGCTTCAGACAGTATGGTTATTTTAACAATATTGATTCTTCCAACTCATGGGTTGTTCTTCCATTTGTTTGGAAGAACAAACACATTTCCACAAATTCTACAAATGTCTACAGTTTCTTTCATCAGTGTTTTGTAGTTCTGGTAGAGATCTTTCATTTCCCTAGTTAGGTGTATTTCTAGATATTTTATTTTTTTTGTGGCTAGTGTGAATGGGACTGAGCTCTTAATTTGGTTCTCAACTTCAGCATTGTTGGTGTAGGGGTATGCAACATATTTTTGTGCATTGATTTTGTATCCTGAGACTTTACCAAAGTCATTTATCAGGTCTAGAAACTTCTTGGAGGAGTCCTTAGGATTTTCTAGGTATAAAATCATGTCACCTACAAACAGCGATAGTTTGACTTCCTTCTTGCTGATTTGAATGCCTTTTATTTCTTTTGTTTGATTTAACTTGCTAAGACTTCCAGTACATTGTCAAATAAAAGTGGTGAGAATGGGAATCCCTGTCTTGTTCCTGTTCTGAGGAGGAGTGTTTTCACTTTTTCCTGATTATGATGTTGTCTGTGGATTTGTCATATATGGCTCTTATTATTTGAGATATGTGCCTTCAATGCCTATTTTTGAGTTTTTTTTAAACCATGAAGTGATGTTGGATTTTGTTGAATGTCTTGTCTGCATCTATTGAATAATCATACAGTTTTTATTTTTGCTTCTGTTTATGTGGTGGGTCAGATTTGTTGATGTGTGAGTACTGAACCATACTTGTCTGTCTGGAATAAAATCCACTTGGTTGTGATGGATAATTCTTTTGCTATGCTTTTGAATTCAGTTTGCCAATATTTTATAAAGGACTCTGCATCTATATTTTTCAGAGAAGCAGGCCTGTAGTTGTGTGTGTGCATGTGTGTGTGTGTGTGTGTGTGTTTGTGTGTGTGTCCTTTCCTGATTTTAGTATCAGTATGATACTGGCTTCATAAAATGAGCTAGGGAGGAGTCCCTACTTCTTGATGGAACCAGCTCTTCTTGTACCTCTGATAAAATTGGCTGTGAATCTATCTGGCCCTGAGCTTTTTTTTTTTTGATGGGAAACTTTTTTTTTCTATGACTAATTCAATTTCATTGCTCTTTTTTGGTCTATTCAGTGTATCTGTTTCTTCCTGGTTCAGTCTTAAAAAACTATTTTTCCAGAAATGTGTACATTTTCTCTAGGTTTTCTGGTTTGGTGTCATAGAGGTGAGGTGTTTATAGTAGTCTCTGAATACCTTTTCTATTTCTGTGGTATTGGTAGTTATGTCATCTCTGTCATTTCTCATTGACTTTATTAGAATCTTCTCTCTATTTTTTTTTTTTAGTCTAGTTGGCAGCATGTTGATTTTGTATATTCATTCAAGGAACCAACTTTTTGATTTATTGATGATTTGTCTCATTTTGGCTTCGATTTCATTTAGTTCTGATCTTATCATTTTTTTTTTTGAGTTGGAGTCTCACTCTGTAGCCCAGGCTGGAGGGCAGTGGCACGCTCCTGGCCACTGCAGCCTCGACCTGTTGGGCTCCAGCGATCCTTCTGCCTCAGCCTTCCAAGTAGTTGGAACCACAGGCGAGCGCTGCCACGCCTGGCTAATTTTTGATTTATTGTAGAGATGAGGTCTAGCCAAGTTGCCCAGGCGGGTCTCGAACTTGCGGGCTCAGGCAATTCACTCACTTAGGTCTCCCAAAGCACGGGATTACAGGCTGAGCCATTGAGCCCGGTGGCTTTTTTATTCCCTTTCTTCTGCTAACTTTAGATTTAGATTGTTCTATTTTTATAGTTCCTTGAGGTGCAAGGTTAAGCTTTTGATTTCTGATCTCTCTGTCTTTTAAATGTAAATATTTAATGGTATAAACTGTCTTCTCAGAACTTCTTTTGGTATTTCCCAGAGATTTTGGTATGTTGTGTCTCTATTTTTATTTGTTTCAATTAGTTTTTAAAAATTTGCCCTTAATTTCATTGTTTAGCCAAGGGTCATACAAAAACAATTTGTTGAGTTTCCATGCAGTGGTGTAGTTTTTTGGGAGCTTCCTTTTAGTGTTGCTTTTATTTTTATTTCACTGTGGTCCAAGAAGATGCTTGGTATAATTTTGATGTTTTTACATATTGAGACTTACTTTATGGCTAAGCATTTATTTTGGGGAGTGTTCCATGTGGAGTCGAGAAGAATGTATATTCTGCAGTTGTTGGGTGGAAAGTTCTACAGCTATTTGGTCTATAATCCAGTTTAAGTCTAGTGTTTCATTGTTAATTTTCTGCTTTGATGATCTGTCTAGTGATGTCAGTGGGATGTTGAAGTCACCGCTATTATGGTATTGCTATCAATATGTTTTCTAAGGTCAAACATTGTTTCCTTGACAAATATGGGTGCTCACGTGTTCAGTGCATATATGTTTAGGATAGTTAAATCTTTTTGTTGAGTTGCACATATTATCATTATGTAGTGCCCTTCTTTGTCCTTTTTTCTTTTACTGTTTTTGGCTTAAAGTCTGAGTTATCTGATATGAGAATGGCTACCCCTGCTCATTTTTGTTTTACATTCACCTAATGTATTTTTTTTCACTCATTTACTTTGAGTCTATAACTTCCTTTGGCCTGGGGGTGGGTATTTTGTAGTCAGCATTTTGCTGGGTCTTGTTTTTTAAATCCAGTTTGCCACTCTGATTCTTTTAAGTTGGGTGTTTAGCCCATTTATGTTCAGGGTTAATAGTGATATGTGTGTTTTTGATCCTGCCATAGTGTTGTAAGTTAGCTGACTTGAGTAATCAAATGTGCATTTTTTTTATAGGCTTGTGAGCTTTGTACTTATGTGGCATTTGGCAATAGTGAAAGTTTTCATTTCATTTCCAAGTTTAGAACTACTTTGAGCATTTTTTGTAGAGTCAATTTAGTGATGACAAATTTCCTTAGTGTTTGTAGGGGAAAGACTTTATTTCTCCTTCCCTTTTCAAGCTTAGTTTGGCTGGATATAAGATTCTTGGCTGGCATTTTTTTCTTTAAGGAGGTTGATAATAGGCACTCAATCTTTTCTGACTTTTAGGGTTTTTGCTGAGAAGTCTGTGGTTATTCTAACATTTTTTCCTTTATAAGTGATTCAGCACTTCTCCCTTGCTGCTTTTAGGATATTTTCTTTCATGTTGACTTTGGAGAATCTGATGATATGCATTGGTGAGGTTCTTCTTGTGGTGTATCTTTCAAGAGTTCTTTGGGATTCTTTTATCTGAATGTCTAGGTCTTTCTTAAGATCAGAGGAGTTTTCTTCAATTATTTACTCAAATATATTTTCCACACTTTTTACTTTAACTTCATCTCCCTCTGGCATGCCTATGATTTATAGGCCTGGTTGTTTTACATAGTCCCATATTTTTCATAGGCGTGGCTCATTCTTCTTAATTCTTTTTTCTTTATGTCTGACTGAGTTAGTTCAAAGAATCTCTTTGGTAACTCTGAGATTCTTTCTTTTCCACTTTTTCTAGCTTGTTGCTGTAGCTTTGTACTTGTGTTTGTACACCATTGGGTTTTTTAGTTTTTTTTTTAATGTTGTCAATCTCTCTTTTCACCTCCTGAATTGTTCTACTAATTTATTTGTGTTAGTTATCAGCTTTATCTTGCATATTATTGAGCTTCTTCATAATAAATATTCTGAATTTGTTATCAGACATTTCAGGGATTACATTTTGGTTAGGCTTTGTTATTGAAGAATTGGTGAGCCCCTTTAGAAGGGTAACACTTTGTTTTTTAATATGTTCGGAGTTGTTTCTCTGGTTCTTGTTCATCTGGATGAACTATGGTAGCTAATCTGTATGAGATCATTTGATGTAGATAGCCTGTGCATATAAGTTTTCCCAGGTATTGGTTGTAATAGTATTATAGTGGGATATGGGCTGGCTCCCTGCTTCCTGTGAAGCCGGAATGATGAAGGTCTTGGAGGGGTTAACTTGTTTTTCAGTGGTGTGTGAGGGTGTCAGCAAATTACTTGTTATGACGGGTCATTCAACCTCCAGGCCAGCAGGTGGCGCCTATGGGAAAGAGTTAGCTAATGTTAATGTAGATAGGAATGTTCTTGATCCTTGTTTATTGGAAAAAGCACTCTGTTGTCTCAGCAATGAGTTGGTCCGCAGGGTGCACTGTGGTATGAGCCCCCAGTTGAGCCCTATGGAGGGAAGAACTAAGATGAATGGGGCCAAACCATGCAGGTCCACCTATAGGTCCACTGATGTCAGGCACAGGCACCGTGCCAAGACAGGGTCTGGAGTGTGGCCCTTGAGTACCTAGAGGTGTGCCTTGGTGAGGTGTTAGGGGATCTCTGCTACCTCAAGTTCTCTGCAGAGGGAAGGGGGTGCTGCTTAAACTCCTAATCTAGAAGAGTGGGAGCTCCTGGCACCTGGGAATATGTCTGGGCATTGAGCAGAGAGAGCACCACAGCACCAAGGATTCTACCTCTGGTGGGAAGGGTGGCTCAGGCCCCTACTCCAGCTGATTGTGTTAGGATGTGGAACACAGGGGGCCTCACTGAACAAAGATTGCTGCCCATGAAGGGTGGCGTGGCTTAGGTTGCTAATCTGAGTGTGTAGAAATGGGGACTGCCTTATCTTTGGTACTGGGGCAGGGAAAGTTTTCTGACAGACTTGAGGGACAGGCCGTGGGGTTCTACGATGACACCTGCAGCCCAATCCTAGGTCGTGGAGATGACCTTGGCTTCAGGTCTCACTGCCTAGAAGAAACCATTGGATTAGGAACTCTCCTGTCACTCAGGCTGCTGATTCAAGTGAAGAGGGATGAGGTACACCTTGCTAGTTCCTTGCCACTTAAACTTTAGGAGTGGGGAGTCCTTCTTCTCCTCAGTATTGCTGGGGCACACTACCCCAGCTAGTTTGGTAGGGAGGCGGGGGTTCTTGACAGTGGTGTTTTCTGAAGACTTCCAGGCTGCTAAATTGACATTGACCATAGCACTCATTGTTCATTAGACACTTTGAGACACTATAACTACAGAAACTCTCCTTCTGTCCATGATGCAGGTTCTGGAGCATGGAACTGAGTCCTCCTGCTAGGCTCCTGTTACTTAGGCTGCCATTCTGGGTGTTCCTTGGTATTGCTGGGGTCCTTTGCCACAACTGCCAGGAAGAACTGGCAGGGTGGGGCAACCAGGTAGTGACACACAGAGACCCACTCCAGGTTGCAGATCTTTCCCTGGCAGCCTGTCTCTCTTTCTGGGAGGGAAACAGCTTTTGGGGATCCCCCACTGCTCCCAGCCATAGGCTGACATGAACCCAGGTCTGGTTCCAAACCCTGGGGTGATCTCCATGCTCTCCACCTTGTTCTGGCTGTGGGTGGCCCCTTCCCCACTTTAGAGCAAACAACCTTGTCCCTGGGCAGAAACCGAAATGCCTGCAGCATTTACTGTTGCTGAGACAATGGACCTGGGTGAAAAATGGTATCTTTCTCACCGACCTTGATTTTGGAGAACACCTATGAGTTTACTGGAGTTCCTTCCAGCTCACCAACTCTTGGCCATTTCTTGAGATCACTCCAAGGCCCAGGAGAGATGAGGCGGTCTCCTGTGGCCTGTGTTAAGCAGATCCCTCATTGGAAAGTATGTCTCAGCAGGGACTTTTCATTCCCATCCTGTGTTCCGGGGTTATACTCACTTTTCTCCTCAGAGAGCCATTGTGTTCACCCACCTTCTTCTCCCTGAGATCTGGGGTATTCCTTGTTCTTCTGGTCAATATCTGCTTTCCTTGTTAAATTGAAGCTTGCTGTGTTGATCTTTCTACACTGTTTCACGATGTTCCAAGGAGTGAGTACATCTTGAGGAAAAAAAATTATTTTTTATAATATGGGTGGGTCTCATGTAATTAGTTGAAGTTGTTCAGACTAAAACTTGAGGTGTCCTGAAGAAAAGGAATTGTGCCTCAAGACTGTAACACAGAATTCCTGTCTGAATTTCCAGGCTGCTGGCCTTTGTTACAAATTTGAAACTTAAGACTCCAACATCAATTCCTGTCCAAGTAACCAGCAAACTGGCCTGCTATATAGATTCACCAGCCCACACGATTTTAAGACAATTCCTTAAAATAAATTTCTTCCTTTCTCTGCATTTATTTTAATGGTTCCTTTTCTCTGGAGAATGCTACCAGATACACCAGTGAAACTGTGTTAGTAATAACTCTTTAACTTCCTGTAATTGAATGCATTGTTGGTAGATATGTAAAAAAAGTTAATTCCAGTTTTTCTTAAATCCTGAAACTTTCAACATACTTGGCGAGTTTCCTCTGCTAATTTGGATATAGTTGAAAACAAATTGAAATTTTAATGTAAACTGTAATATGGTTAACCTTGAAGTTAGCTGTGTTATAGCTATTGCAACACTATTTTCATTCCTCCTTTTATTACTTTTCTTGATCTATGTTAATGTTACAGAAAACTTGTGGGAAGAAACAACGGAGTAGAAGAAATTCTCTGATCCAAATATAAACCAGCTTTGGGGCATGGAAGAAAGAAGAGCTATGGAGGTGGAAGAGTCATGCTTTGCTGAAACCTTTTTGGGTATGAAGCATAAGAGAAGCTACTGTAATATATTTCAAAATGTTTATTGCATATGCCCTTGCTCACCTTTCCCGTGTTTAGCATGAAAATAAATGCCAGAAAGTAATAATCAAAATAGCAGAACTTTAGGATGTGAGAGAAAATTGGAATATAACCAAATCCTAAAATTATTCTTTCAACACAGTTTTTCTTTAACAAGAAATAAAATATGAAAGGTTTTCTAGAAGAGAAATAAATTTAAAAACCTTTGACTCTAGACATTGGATGAGACCTTGAGAAATTATCTATTGCATTCCTTTACCTCCAGGTAGGTTGTGTGTTTAAAGCCACATTTTAAAGCCCCTTTACAGGGAACAAGAGTCCATACTTTTATTAGCTGTTCATTTTAGTAATAAATAATTCCTACTATCAAGAACTATTTCTTTTTATCTAACACTTATTCTAGTTCAAATTGGAGTTGAAGAGAAGCTGGTGATTATTCCCTGTGTGAGAGCCCTTCATGTATTTATAGATTGTTATTAAATTGTCTCAAATCAACCTTTAATCTTCATGCTGAATAATATTCATTCTCTTGACCTCTTTTAATAGATCTTCTCTCAAACCCTTCAATCACCATTTGTAGCTTCCTGCCAAACTGGCTCATTTTTCCCCATTTAGTTGTGGAACACAGAGCCAAAAAGAATATTTTTGGAAGAGTAGGAGTTTGATGAAAGAATTTCATCCTTTGTATTTATGTATATGTGCACTTTCTTTATTCAATAGATGTTTAAAATAACATATTTTGCAAATCAAATATATTTTAATGCTTCTAGCAAGTTTACCTTTTAAAAATGTACTGAATCTTTTAGAAAATGAATACTTTTGTTAGGTAAATGTATAAAAAGAGATGATTTCTTATACTTAGAGTTTTATGTTTACATAGAGCTTTCTGACAGTAGAGTTTATCTCTCTTATTATATTATCCTTGTCTTTTATTCCGTAACAATTCTGTAACTTACTTTCTGTAATTCACTTTGTGAATTTTTATGCTTTATATTTTTTGAGTGGTCCATTTGTGCAATCATTTCAGCATTTATTCAATGTATGTTAAAGATATTTGTAGAAATGTGAAAAAATAAATCATATTTTGCTCTTTAAGTGATTGCAATCTTAAGAGAGAGATGGTGTGCATACAAATATTAAAATATAAATTGAGAATAATATTGTATTACAAATTGGGACCCTGTTTTAACTTAGGATCAATGATTTGGAGAGACACAAGACAGAAATAAAGATTTGATTACTCTCAGGCCATGGGCATGCCTGATGGACACGTAGAGGTCAGTCAGCACCAGGAGAGGGGGTGGAGGAGAAACTCATGAGCCAATGTTTTTACTAGGTTCCAGGGTATTTTCCCAGCATATTTCCCCTGGGGGTTTTTAATGCTGTGACTAAAATTATTTGCACAATTATATTTGCACAGTACATGAAGGGTGTGAGGGTTAGCAGGGCCAGTCAAATAGGTTATATCTAGCTATCCTATATGGAGGTGGTCACCAGGAGGAATTTGTATAAGGCAGATTTCTGGATTGATTACATGGAGGAACCTGGTGGTGGAGGGGTCGGGTGGAGATTGTAGACCTGGAAATTATGTAAAGGCTGACTGAGCCCCGATTCTGGTATGAGAAAATGAAACATATTCAAAATGGAAGCTGAGGCAACATATAATTATAAAAATTCACTACAGACCCCCCCCCACCAAAGGAAGAGATTATCTGGAAACAAAGAAGATTTTTGGAAAAGTTTGCATTTGAGTACTGTCTTGAAGATGGTGAAATAAAGAAGATCATAATTAACAGAAAGAACTATCTAAAAAGAGCAATGGAACTGGGGAATGGTCAGTGAAGAATCAATTAAAAGAAAGAAGAGAAGTCTGGAAAGGAGGTCAGGAGATACTGTGACTATTGTCTTGATGTTGCCTTTTAAAATGTGGGTTTTATAGTATAGGCAATAAGTGATTAATGATCAGTTTTAAAGAGGTATAACAAGGCTAAGGGTTTCCTATAAAAAAGAATGCAGTTAACATTTCTTATTTTGGCTACCAAGAATATACTTACCATCCTTATTTTAAGTGGGTACCCTACTATGTGATATTAATTTGAGACTGAATTCTGTTTCTTCTACTATGGAAACCAAAGAGGGGCCCAACATTTCTTCTCTCTCTTGAAGGAGGAGACACATTTTCTTGATTCAACCAACTAGAAACTCTTGTACAATTCCTTGACTTGAGGAAGTAACACAATGATGTAGTGACATGTAGCAAACTAGCATGTTAATAATGTGCCCAGTTGGGGTGCTAGTGAGCATCCAGTGTATTTGCACCAGTGGCTGTATCCTTCCTGATTCTTCTTGTAACATGACCTTGACTGCCTTCCCCACTCTCCAGCTTTCTTTGATTTTTCTCAAGTTTTTGAGCTTTGTTTTGTAGCCTTCCAATGGATTCTGAGGGCTTTCTGGTATTCTGTACATACTTATTTTTCTGCTTATATTAGCTCAAGTTAGTTTAATGGTTTACGATGACTAAAACAAATATTTATGTAGAATCTTTTCACAGAGTAGAATAGAATGGGTAGAGACAAGATTTGAATTAGGCACTTGTCCAGGTAAAAAGTGATGGTACTTGAGCTATGACAGCGGCATTCAGAATGGAGAAGGAGGTCACATGTAAGAGACATGATAAGGGAGGTGAATATGTGACTGAGCAGCCTATAACCATGACTGATCTGACTGGTTAGGTGAACATCTTCTCTTTTTCTGCAGAACATGTACTTTCCTAAAACTCTGAGGCAAAGATGTCCTTTTCAGATGGAAGAAGACTGTTATTTTCAGTCAAGTTTGATTCACCAGGATGGTGCAATTAATTGGAGAGAATAATGTAGAACTGGAGAATAAAATATAATGGTAAAGTTTAAGGTAAAGTGATTGAGCAAGCAGCTGTATTATTAACTAACATAGGGACATTGATGGAGAAATCAATAGAGAAAAAAATAATGATTATTGGAAATTATTCTGATTACTTTTCTCCCAGTTCTAGTTCATTAAAAGGGTGCCAGATACTTATGTCATAGTTCTTTTTGTACTGCTATTAAAAAATACTTGACAAGGGGTAGTTTATGAAGAAAAGAAATTTATTTCTCTCAGTTTTGGAGGTTGGGGGGGTTCACGGTCAAGGCACTGGCAGCTTCAGAATGTCTGATGAGAGCTGCTCTCTGCTTCTGAGATGGTGCTTTGATGCTGCATCTCCTGGAGGAAAAGAATGCTGTATCCTCTCATGGTGGGAAAGATGGAAGGACTAAAAGAAAAAGAAGTTCCTTTGTCAAAAGTCCTGTTGCAGTTAGCACTTATCCATTGATGAAGGCAGAGCCCTTGTGAATCAATCACATTTCAAAGGCCACATCTCCCAATACTGTTGCACTGGGGATTGTTTCAACACGAAATTTGGAGGGGACAAGGCCGTTCAAACCACAGCAATCCATATTTTTTTTTACTTATTCTTCCTTCCTTCCATTATTCCCTCACTCCCTTTTTTCCCTTTCTCTGCTTCCTTACTCTCCACCTTTTCTTCATACATTAGACATATATTTTTATTATACAAACAAACACACATTACCTTCCAACCAAAAGAAATTCAGAAGCACATACAACTCAGATGTTGGCTGGAGTCACCTGGGTTGTTGAGAGATAGACAAAATGGTTTAAAAACCCTACCCCATGCTCTGTCTCCTCAGCTTTCATTCATATTTCTCTGGCTGCCGGGAGCCTTCTTATTGTTCATATTGCCACCTTTGTGTCTATGACCTTCTTCACACATGACAAATCTGTGTCTTATTCTCTAGAGGTTATAGCAGCATTTCCACTGTTTTTTTTAAACAAAAACGTAACTCACATTAGAGTATTTATGCAATATAATATTAATACTTTTGTAATGGGTCATATTTAACCAAGAGGGATTACTCTGAGCTATGCAAATATCTACAAATCTCATTTTAGAGATTTCCTTTTATTTAAAATACTACTTCTTAGCCATGTTAACACTAAAGTTTTGTTCACCTTCCCTATATTTTATCGTCCTTATGTCTTTTCTTATCATCATTCATTCTCTCTGCTTTGTTCTGCTACTTTTCACCTCCTTTGGAATGTTACTCTACTGGGGCATGCACAGCGATATTGCCCATTTTCTGAAAACTTGGTACAAACCAACATCTGTCTTGTGGATTTTGTAAATATATATCTTGTTGCCTCTGGTTTTGTTTTTAATAATAGGTATTCATAGTTACAAAATCTCTTTCCTGGGAATATTCCTGGAGAAATATAAATCATTCTACCAAAAAGACACCTGTGCACACATGTTTATAACTGCACTATTCACAATAGCAAAACAGTCCATACTGCCCATTGTAAGCGGACTGGATTAAAAAAAATGTGTCAGGGTATAAAATAAAGGCGCAAAAGACAGTCACACAAAAAAAGTGATACATATACACGATAGAGTATTATGCATCCATAAAGAAGAACAAAATCATCGACTTTGCAGCAAATTGTATTGAGTTGGAGACCATAACACTTAATGATCTATAACAGAAGCAAAGAACTGAATACCATGTGTTCTTACTCATAGTGGGACCTGAACATCCTAAACACAATAACACAAGGGAGGGATCATGCACTGCCTGGGGAGGGAGAGAGGGAGGGGAGCACGTAACAACTAGAAGGGTACCTGGTCCCAAACCAGGGGAAGTGAGGAGCAGCTGGACGCTCAAACTTCACCTGCACACAGCCTACTCATGTAGTTAGTTTTTACTTGTCTACCCCACATGTCTATAATTAAACAAAAAATTTAAAAATAAAATAATAAGTATTCTGACTAGTGTGAATGATATCACCCTGTGGTTTTGGTTTACATTTCTCTAATGATTAATGATGTTGAGAATTTTTAAAAATGTAGTTGTTAGCCTCTTGTGTGCCTTCTGAAAAATGTCTGTTCATGTCCTTCACCCTTTTTAAATGGGATTGTTTTATTTTTTATTATTGATTTGTTTGTGTTTCTTATAGATTCTGGATATTAGTCCTCTGCTGGATGCATAGTTTTCAAATATTTTCTCTCATTTTCTAGGTTTTTATCATGAAGGGATGCTGGATCTTATAAATGCTTTTTCTGTATCTGCTGAAATGACCATATGAGCTTTGTTTTTAATTCCTTTCATGTGGTGAATCGGTTAATTTTGTTGTGCAGAAGCACTTTAATGAGGTCCCACTTAACAGTTTTTGTTGCATTTGATTTTAAGGGCTTAATCATAAATTCTTTGCCTAGTCCAATGTCCAGAAGTTTTTCCTAGATTTTCTTCTAGATTTTTTATAGTTTGAAGTCTTACTTTTTTTTTAAGTGAGAAAGCAGGATTTGAGAGGACAGAAAAGCTCACAGTGGGAGGGGACCTGAAAGGGTTGCCCAAGGTCTTACATTTAAGTCTGTAATTAATTGTGAGTTAATTTTTGTATGTAGCAAGAGGTAAGGGTCCAGTTAATCCTTCTACATATGGTGAGCCAGTTTTCTGACCACTGTTTATTGAGGGTGCCCTTTTCCTCCTGTTTATTTTTGATAACTTTGTCAAAGATCAGTTGGTTGTAGGTGAGTGACTTTATTTCTGGCTTCTGTACTGTCATTGTTTTTTTTGTGTCTTTTTATGTACCAGTACCGTGCTGTTTTGGTTCATGTAACCTTGTAGTAAATGTTGAAGTGAGATAATGTGATGCCTCAGCTTTTCTCTTTTTGCCTAGAATTGCTTTGGCTATTTAGGCTCTTTTGTGGGTCCATGTGAATTTTAGGAATTGTGCTTTCTAATTTTGTGAAAAATGACATTGGTAATTTGATGGGAAATGTGTTGAATCTGTAGATTGCTTTTGGCTTTATGCAGAATCAGTTTAACAATACTGATTCTTCCAGTCCATGAGCATGGAATGTTTTTCCATGGTTTGTGTCAACTATGATTTTTGTTTTTACTTGTAGAATTTTTTTTACCTCCTCAATTAGATGTATTCTTTATTTTTGTGTCTATTATAAATGGAATTGAGTTCCTTATTTGGTTCTCATCCTGAATGTTGTGGGCGTATTGAAATGCTACTAATTTTTGAACATTGATTTTGTATCCAAAAATGTTTCTAAACTTGTTTATCAGGTCTGTAAGTCATTTGGAAGAATCTTTAGGGTTTTCTAGGTGTAGAATTTTATGATTTGTGAAGAGAGATAATTTTACTTCCTTTTTTCCTATCTGGATGCCTTTTATTTCTTTTTTTTTGCCTGATTGCTCTGGCTAGAACTTCCAGTACTATGTTGGAGTGGTGTGAATGGAATCCTTGAGTTGTTCCAGTTATTAGGGGGAATGCTTCCAACTTTTGCCCATTCTATTTGATGTTGGTTGCTGGTTTTTTTTGTAGAGGGATCTTGTTATTTCGAGGTATGTTTCTTCAGGGCTTAGCTGGTTGTGGGTTTTTATCATGAAGGGATGTTGGATTTTATAAATGCTTTTTCCGCATTCATTGAAATGACTATATGAATTTTGATTTTAATTCTGTTTGTATGGTGAATCATGTTTATTGCTTTGTGAATGTTGAACCCTCCTTTTATCCTAGGCATAAGGCCCACTTGATCATGGTGAGTTATCTTTTTGATGTGTTGCTGGATGAGGTGTGCTAGCATTTTCTTGAGGATTTTTGTGTGTGTGTTCATCTGGGATATTGTCCTATAATGTTCTTTTTTTGTTGTGTCTGCAAGATTATGGTATCAGGATGATGTTGGTTTTGTAGAATGAGTTTGGGAGAAATCCCTCCCTCTCAATTTTTGGAATAGTTTCAGTAGGATTTATATCCAGCTCTTTCTTGTACGTTTGGTAGAATTTGACTTTGACACTACCTGGGCCAGGGATTTTTAAAACTTTTTATTAGTAAGGCTTTTATCACTGATTCAATTTTGTAACTCATCATTGACTTGTTCAGGGTTTCAATTTTTTTCCTATTTCAGTCTTGGGAGGTTGTATATTTCCAGAAATGTTTCCATTTCCTTTAAATTTTCTAGTCTATCTGTGCAAACACAGATTTTCGTAGTATTCTCTGAAGATCTTTTGTATTGCTGTGAGATGAGTTCTAATGTCTCTAATGTCATCTTTGTCATTTCTGATTGTGCTTGTTTGAATCTTCTCTCTCCTTTTCTTTGTTAATCTAATAGTAGTCTATCATCTTGTTTATCCTTTCTTTTTTTCTTTCTTTATTTTTCTAGAAAGCAGGATTTATTGAGAGGACAGAAAAGC
Organism: Tarsius wallacei; assembly: GCA_963574415.1. NCBI lineage: Eukaryota > Metazoa > Chordata > Mammalia > Primates > Tarsiidae > Tarsius > Tarsius wallacei. The sequence goes on along the minus strand of CAUYQG010197343.1, from coordinate 11,300 downwards.
TCCCACAGCGGGAGGGAACCTGAAGGGGGTTACCCTTGTTTATCCTTTCAAAGAACCACTTTTTTATTTACTTAATTCTGTGTATTTTTTCTTAATCTCGTTTTTATTTAGTCCTGTTCTGATTTTGCTTATTTTATTTTTTTCTGCTAGCTTTGGATTTAGTTTGTTCTTTTGTTGTTGTTCTTTTAGGTATGATGCTACATTGTTGATTTGAGATCTTTCTATCTTCTTGATGTGGGCTTTAGCACTAAAAATTTTGCTCTTTTCTTTCTTCTCTTCCCTCCCTCCCTCTCCCACCCCCTCTCCCTCTCCCTCTCTCTTTTTGGAGATAGGATCTTGGACTCACAACCAGGCTGGAGTACTTTGGCATGATAACAATTCACTGCAATTTTGAACTCCTGGGCTCAAGTGATCTTTTAATTCAGCCTCCCCAGTAGTTAGGATAACAAGTGTATGCCAGTATGCCCTGCAATTAATTAATTAATATTGTAGAAGTGAGATCTTGTTGTATTACCCAGGCTGGTCTTGAACTCAAGTTTTCCTCCTGCTTTGGCCTCCCAAAACACTGGGATTACAGGCATGAACTACCATGTTCAGCCTAAACTTGCTTCTTAACACTGCTTTTGTGGCACTAAAGAGGTTTTGGTATGTTGTGGTTCTATTTCAATTTGTTTCAAAGAATTTTTCTTTGTCTTGATTTTGTTGTTTACCCCAAAATCATTCTGGTGCAAGTTATTTAGTTACCTTGTATTTGTGTGGTTTTGAGTGTTCTTAGTATTGGTTTCTATTCTTATTCCACTGTTGTCTGAGAAAATGCTGGTATAATTTTGATTTTCTAAAAATTTGTTGAGGTTTGCTTTATAACTGGGAGTACTGTCATTCTTATAGTATGCTCTGCGTGCAGAAGAGAAAATATGTGTTCTTTTGTTGTTGGGCTGACTATTTTGTAGATGATCTATCTAATGCTGTCAGTGGGGTGCTGACGTTTCCGACTACTTGTGTGGCTGTCTTTTCTTAGGTCTGTAAGTAATTGTTTTATAAATCTGAGTACTCCAATGTTGAGTGCATATTTATTTAAAATAATTAAAACTTCTTGTTGAATTGAACCCTTTATCATTATGTAATGCCCTACTATGTCTTTTTTTACTCTTGTTGGTTTGAAGTCCATTTTATTGGATACAAAAGTAGTGATCCTGCTCCTTTGTATTTCCCATTTGCATGATCGATCTTTCTCTATACTTTTACTTTGAGTCCATGGATGTTGTTACGTGTAAGATGAGTCTCTTGAAGACTGCAGAAAAATCTTTGTCTCTTTTTCACAGCTATTTTGCCACTCTGTCTTTTAAGTGGGGCTTTTAAAGTCATTTACATTCATGTTTAATATTGACATATGAGGTTTGATTTATGTTGTAGTGTTGTTAGCTAGTTGTGTTGTAGTCTTGATTGTATAGTTGCTTTATAGGGCCTGTGTATTTACATGTGCTTTTTATGGCAGCAAGTATCATTTTTTATTTACATGTTTAGAATTCTCCTAAGTATCTCTTATAGGTTGATCTGATGGTGATGAATTCCTTTAGTGATTGCTTGCCTGGGAAAAACTTTATTTCTCCTTCATTTATGAACTTTAGTTTGTGACAGAATAAGAAATTCTTAGCAGGCATTCTTTTTTTTTTTTAAGAATGCTAAAAACAGCACCTCAATCTCTTCTGGTTTGTAAGGTATCGGCTGAGAGGTTCACTATTAGTCTGATGGGTATCCCTTTGTAGGTGATATGACCCTTATCTCTAGCTGCCTCTTTAAGATTTTTTCTTTCATGTTGATCTTGGGTAGTCTGATGAATATTTGCCTTGAGGATGGTCATCTTTTATAATATCTACCAGAAGTTCTTCAAATTTTTAGTATCTTCATGTTAACCTTACTAGCAAGATTGGGGAAATTTTCCTGGATTATATCCTCAAATATGTTTTCCAAGTTGCTTCTTTCTCTTCTTTCTTAGAAATGCCAATAAGTCACAGGTTTGGTTGCTTTACAGAATCTCATATTTTTGGAAGTGTTCATTCATTTCATTTTTATTGATTCTTTTTTCTTTATTTTTGTCTGACCGTATTGATTTAAAAGACCTGTCTTTGAGCCCTGCAATTTTTTTCTACTGTTTGGTCTACTTTGTTGTTATGACTTCCAACTGCATTTTGAAATTCCATTAAAATTTTTTCAATTCCAGACTTTAGTTTGGTTCTTTTTAAAGATGGTTATATAGACTTTCAAATTTTGGATAGTTTTTCTGGCTTCTTTGTATTGAATTTCAACTTCCTCTCAGATTTTGTTGAGTTTTCTTGTCATCCATATTCTGAATCCTGAATCTGTCATTAGGACATTTCAGTCTGGTTAGGACCCATTGCTAGGAAGCTGATGCAATCTTCTGGAGCTTATAAAACACTCTGACCTTTTGTATTGTTGCAGTTCTATGATTGTTCCTTCTCATTTTATGTGGTTGACTGACCTTTTTTCTGAGTGCTTTCAGAAGGTCAAGAACAGGTATGGGTTTCTTTATTGCAAGTAGATTCATACAGTGACTTTCTCAGATGTTACTTGTAGCGATGTATTTTTGTTTGGCGGTGTAGTTCAGGCTATAGTTCAGTGGATGACACTTAAGAGTAAATGTACTCTTTATGTGCTGGCCTTCAGCAGGAGATGGGGTGCTGGAAAAACCACAGAAAGTGTCCTTCACCTGGGTACATTCACCTTTGAATAGGGCAGAACCACTGGAGAGGCACAAGAATAGACCTCTTTTTGTGTATTCTCCCCAGGCCCTAGTAAGAAGAGTAGCTGCCATGTCTGGAACAATGTGCTAAGGAGGAGGGCTGGGTGCAAGAGATGGTTACCTCTCCAAGTCTGTTCCCATGATTTGGTGTTGCCCCTTTTGGGAGCTAACTCTGTGCCCACATTTTCTTTGTCCCAATGGGGGCTTTGATGGACTATACTCCCCTATCCTTTAGCAGTGGTCCATGGTGAAAATTAGATCTCTAGAGAACCCACTACTTTCCAGGGATCCTCAGGTCCCCTGTGCTTGTCAAATTCAAAGTGAGTTGTGGTGGACATCACTGAATGGCCTGCTGATACAGTGGTTCACAGGTGGATGATACCCAGGGAGGGCATTGGCCCTATGGGTGGACAACTGATATGGCACTTGCTGTTTCAGTCTGGGTCTGAGAAGGAATTGTGGCACAGCTGTGTGGGCCTGCCATCCAGTTCCCTTTTCCTAGGTACACCACTGACAGTACAGTGTTGCATGTGTCATAGGGTTTCCCACTGTTTAGCCATCAGCAGATTGTCAGAAGGTTGAGGGGATCAGGGAAGCACTCCCACCTACTGTTTCCACTTGGCTCTGAGCTTCTCAGGAGTTGATCTGAGCCGACTACTTTTACTACTTATCTTTTTTCTGTGTTCTAGGCCTTTCATGTCAGCCTTTTATCAGGTCCTAGCTCTCCTTTCTCCATTTTTCATTTAAAACTTGAGCATTCACTAGTAACCTCAGTCTTTCTTCTGAGGAGACCTGGCATGTAATGCCCCCAGTCAGCCCTCTCAAAACTTTTCCTCTCTCCCTTTTTAAACAGAGGCATTATTTTAAAAAAAATTAACTTGTAGGATTTCTTCCTGTTATATAATAGTATAATATGTATTGGATAATTTATTTGCAAATTTTTTTCATAATATCATGTATTTTATACTTTTATTTCAAGTAATCATTTGTCTATTGATCTTTTCCTTTATAAAATCTGGGTTTTACATCTTGTTTAGGAAGGCATTTTAAAATTCTGATTGAAAGCAAACTTCTGGTTCTTGAATTTAGCATTTGAATCCAGGTAAAATTTATTGCATGTATGTTATGACAGAGGAATTTAACAAATTTTTTTCCAAGCATGTGGCTGACTGTAAAAATATCATTTATTGAATGTTCGTATATATACCACTAATTCAAAATGTATTTTTCTAGCTTTCTGAAATATTAATTTTCTTTCATTGACTTATATTTAATAATACTACTATGGTTTATTATACCTTGAAGCAGTATGTTCTAAGAATTAAACACTATATTTGGTCATTCATTCTAATAATTTTACTTAGTAGTTTTAATTTTAATAGTAGTATTATTTTAATTCTTATGTAAGTAAAAATAAATTAGCATAGTATCAAATAAATAAAAACGGTAATTTTTAATGTGTATTAAAAATATCCATGTGAACTCACGGTTTTGTCTAATAACAAATTGCATTTCTTAGCACTGTTCTTCAATCACTGAAAGGTAGATTGAAGAAATATTACCCTAGCAATGAGGTAGATTGAAGAAATATTACCCTAGCAATGAGCACTTTTAGTACCCTGATCTTGATTTATAAATAACAAATAACACTACAAATAACAGGGTTTCTTAGTTATATGGCGCTTTCCAGGTGTGCAAAAAGAAATGTAAAAGGTGGGCCAGGAAGATCTTGATGTGCCAGAAAACAAAGAAGCTTTCGAGGACTAATGAAGTCTTTTCAAAATAGACTCAGTGGCTCATGCGTGTAATCCCATGCCTACGGCACTTTGGGAGCTATAGGGTAGAGGATTGCCTGAATCCAGGAGTTGGAAACCAGCCTGGACAACATGGGGAGACCTGTCTCTGCAATAAATCAAAAAATTAGCTGGGCATAGAGGTGCAGTGCCTGTAGTCCCAGCTACTTGGAAGGCTGAGGTGGAAGGATCGCCTGAGCTTAACATGCTGAGGCTGTGGTGGCCGTGATCGTGCCACTGTGATGGCAGCTGATGACAGAGAGAGACTCTGACTCAAAACCAAAACAAAATAAACACACCAAAATAGTATAGGAATCAGTTCTCAGGACTTTCTTGGCCAAAGGTAGGATAATTTTATCATTGAAAGAATAATAGCTACAATTGTTTGAAACATGAATACATGGTGATATCAGAAAAGAGAAAATACAAGACGAAAATCTTATTTGTTATCAGTGGAAATGACTTACAGTAACTCCATAACATATACATTGCTAATTAAAAAGAAGAATTAAGCATTTATTTTTTCATTACAACTGGAAATGCATTTCAGGGTAGCTAAATTATCTCAATTAAAAAAGAATTTTTTAAAGAATGGTGACTGATAAATATGCAATGAATAATACAATTAGAGAATCACTTGTTTAGCAATTCATAATTAAATAATTGATTCAGGCAAAGATCATAGAGTATGCCAAACCATTAAGTGAGAAGTTGCTGGAGAACTCAATACTTGCATGGTGGCAAAGTACAACTCTACAAATTACTTTATGGCTGCAACAGGGAAAAATGTATCTGAACAATGGAGGGATAAGGATCTCTCCAGCAGAACCCAGTGATCAACCATAGCGACCACTAACAGTGAACAAGATGTTTTGTATATCTAAATGCAATGCCATATGCAAAGTCAACAACACCCACTAAACATTTTTCTTTACCAGAAATATTAACCCTGAGTCTCATTAAGCTTTTACATCTGACTTTTGTTTTTTAGGAAATACAGGTCATAAAGAGAAAAATGCTAAACAGACCACAAAGATACAATCAGAGAACTCTGAGAGTTAACGCTATAGGACAGCTGACATAACTGTCTTGGTCAACAAGTCAATGACAAGAAAAGAAAAAGTGTGTGTATGGGTGTGTGTGGCTGAAGTAGTGGCGGGAGTATTACTCAATATTAAGAGACATAACTAAGCTGGGTGCAGTGACTCACACTCGTAATTTAAGCAGTTTGGGAGGCGGAGGCAAGAGGATTGCCTGAGTCCAGGGGTTTGAGACCAGCCTGGACAACTTGGCAAGACCTTGTCTCTATAATAAAAAAAAAATTTTGGCTCTATAATAAAAAAAAATTTTTTGGCTGGGTGTGGTGGCATGTGCCTGTAGTTCCTGCTACTTGGAAGGTTGAGGTTGGAGGACCACCTGAGCCCAGCAGGTAGAGGCTGCAGTGGCTGTGAGCATGCCACTGCACTCCAGCCTGGGCAACAGAATGCAACTCCTACTCAAACCCCCAAAACAAACAAAAAAGACATAACCAAATGCCATATGTAGATCTTGATTCTCATGTGAACAAATGAACAATAAAAACCATTTTTAGGGCAATTAAGGAAATTTAAATATAAATTGGATAGAATAGTTATTAATAATAGTAATTATTAACTATTAACTTTTATGGTGGTTATGTAGATAAATGTTTTTTATAGAAATGTATATTAAAATACTTAGGATAGGAATGCCATGATGTACTTAATTTAGTTTAATATAATACAGCAAGCAAATAAACACATAAATAAACAATATATGCTTAAAAATTAAGTCTTAAACTTATTACTTAATTTTTTAAAGCTTAAAAAAAGTATGCACATATATTTACTTTTCAGTGTATTTGAAAATGTTATGATAAACACCTGAATAAGTAAAACAAATTTATAATTTATATATTCTATAAAGTATTAATTTTTAAAATTCAAATAAAAAAATCTTAGGGTATTTAATTAAGGGTTTATTGTGTGTGTGTATGTATATAATATATATATTATATATATGCTTACCATATTGTGTTTTTCCATCCAATAATGTCTCTCCATTTATTTAGAATTTAAAAAGACTTCTTTAAAAGTTTTATGGTTTTTTCATACCAGACTTGAATATTTTCTACTAGATGCCTTCTTAAGTGTTTTAATTATTTGGTTGCTCTAATCTGATAGCAATTGCTATTGACTAGAAAAACAATGACCTATGGGATAGTTGATTTTGTTTCTGGACATTTTGCTGGACTCCTTTTATTTATTGTTAATAGTTTTGCAATTTCACTTTTTCCTTTCAAATAATTCTTTTTAATTATAAAGTATAATGTGAAAAGTTATGCAAAAACAAATATGCAGTGTAAGAAAATTTTATTAAGCAATTCCAAATGTAACCATCTCACAAAGTGAAAAGAACTTAAAAATTCTCAGCACCTAAAGCCCATTTTGTGTCCTTTCTATAGCATGTGTTTTGACTGATGTATTAATCATTCTGAAATATAATTTTCTAGGTCACTTTTTTGGCAATATAATCTGTTTTTTGAATTTTGTCTAACATTTGAAATAAGAAAACCACAAAACATAATATCTTCTCTCTTATTTCCATTTATTTATTAGCGTCATCTGGTGGAAATATGTTATATTAACCTACAATTTTTTTGGTAAAGTTTTAATTTTTAATATATATGAGTAATATGTGTATATACACATGTATATAGAGAGAAGTTATAATTATAAACAATTAAGTATAAATACCAGGGTTTATAAGTTAGTTCGACAAGTTATTTGTTCCTCAGGACACATTTTCAAGTTTTGGTATTACCTGGATGCCTCATTTTAGAAAACTTCCTATCAGAAGTGGATATTTGAATATTTTTTAAAAAATAGCATAGAAAGTCCCAAATATACCAGCTCAGAATATAATTCTCAAATATATGGCTTCCATAAAAATTATATTTTATTTGCCTAGGACACAGATATTTCGAAGTTAAAATTATCTTTTTCATTCGCAATTCCCCAAAATAAATCATAGTAAACCACCTACTGTTAGAACAAGGTCATCCGGATTAATCAGATTTAAACGGGAGACAGAGCTGAGATGTAACTTATGAATTATGAAGAGGCTTTGTAATCAAGATGTAAACACTAAATCCTATAGAACTTACAAGCACCAGAAATCATTATTTTGATTTCTTTCTTTTCAATATTCTCATCAAGATGCAAATATGTGGTACTTAGTATTTCCTAATTATAATTTATTAATCAAGTATTTAAAAAGCAGTTGCATTTTAGGATTTTGCAGGTAGGTATTAATAAATCTTGGTTTTGCAATGATCTGAGTACAAAGGAGAACAATTGTGGATGGAAGAATTAGCTCAGGTTTGCTTCCACATGCCCAAGATATAAAACCTTCCTGGTTGAAGAAGACAGTAAGAAAAAAAATCTTGGCCCCTGAAAAACTAGACAGAGCAAGGAGTTCAGAGTTCACTCTTCTACATGGAAAACAAGGACAGACATATACTATTTGTTTTTGTCACAAAGAGGGTATTTCATTAAGTATTGTGTGTCAAAGACTTTTTTCCCCCACCAAGATATTCTTAAGAAGTAGAAATTGAGCTAGGTTTATAAATGCACCCCAATATTCTCCTCCATGAAAATTTCTTTTAAAATCTAGCTTATTATTTAAAGTAGATACTCAATTTTATTTTATTAAAAAGTTTCAAATTACTTGATTTATTTGCTGCCAGATAAAAGTGATATTCTATAAAGATGTGGGTTTTCTCTGTGGTTGTGATTACCTACCCTGGAATATTAATCTGTTTGGGGTATGCATTTTCCAGTTTTTATTGGTACTACTCTCATTTTCCCAAATGGCAATAACCGACATTTACTGATTGTTTAATATATTCCAGACACTGTTTTGAGCCCATTAAACATATTAACTTATCCCATCCTAGTGATGAGGAATAAGGGCTTTGCGTCTTTATTTATTTTTTTATATATGGAGAAGTGTCCTTATATAATAGAAATTTGCAAACATAGATTGTGATGATAAGATATCTTGAGGACTTTTTTTCTTTCATGTTTGCCAATTCTGGTTTTGGTCCTCCTCTAAAAAGAAGGTTTGTGCTGTTTAAATCAATTCAAATAGCCCAATATATGCAAAAATTTTAGAAAATATGTATGTATATATACAATATATAGGTTGCTAACTATGGTATTAATATATACAAATTAAATCTTATGTGGCAATTTTTTAACTTAAGATTTCTTATCAATTTTATATCTTCTGGTTATTACTAAAAAGTTAATTTATTATTCATTCATGAATCATGTAACTAGGTATGTATTTAATGACTTAATGCTGACGTTTGGTGAATTTCTGTCCTTTCATTGCTTTGTAATGGTGCTATTTTATTTTTGTTTTCTAGTTGGGGTAAAATGAACTGGGTTGGCAAGGTTTGAGACAAGTTAAATCTAATGTGATTGAAATGACATTCAGTAACTGAGGTCTGCCATAGCAAGAAGTGTACATCTAACACAATCAAATGATTTCAACAAATGAATTTTACAGTATATAGCAAAAAAAAAAAAAATTGCTAGATAAAAGTGCTAACTAGCTTACCTATTGCAGGTTTAACTAGATCTTTATTCAGGGTCAATGGCTATACATGCCCTGCTAACAGAAAAGTAGATTTCTTGCTAATTGAGCCTCTTACTATCTCCTCAAGAGATAATAAACACGTGGGTGGTTTGATTCACTACTTCTGTGTTTGGGTTAAAAAATGTTTTGCTTAAGACAAATAATGTAGGAAATATCTGATTTGAGGTTATAGATTATAGCAGAGAGATTATATCAAAGAAAGTAATAGCTTTTTAACCTAAATGAATACTTTTAGCCCCTTAAAGTCATTAAAGTGTGTCTTATGCTTCCATTTTTATTTACATACTTAAAATCAACTATATTTTATGTCTTTGGGATTCACAAAACTTATAAATTCCTACAATTTTTTTTTTATTATAAAGATGTGAGGTACAACTCAGGATAAAGTATACAAACATTGATTATGCAGTTACTGTTGTCGATGAGGAATACCCCTCGCTCTCCCAGCAGTTTCCCTCAACTGCCAATCCCACTCCCCTCCCCTGACAGTTTCCCACTACTGCCAATCACTTTCTTATAGTATTCTAATTGTTCAAGGTCAGCTTATGAGTGAGAATACATGGTACTCTGTTCTTTGTTTCTGTGATAGATCACTGAGTATGATCGACTCTAAATGCAACCAACTTGCTGCGAAGTCCATATGTCCATCCTTCTTTATGGCAAAATATTCCATTGTGTATATGTATCACATTTTTTTATCCAGTCCAGCTTCAATGTGGTTGGTTCCATGTTTTGATATTGTGAATAGAGCTGCAGCAAACAAATGTGTGCAGGTATCTTTTTTGTACAATGATTTGGGTATACTCCCAATAGGGGAATTGCTAGGTCATATGGAAGGTCAATGTATAGTTCTTTAAGAAATTGTCACACTGTCTTCCAAAGAGGTTGCTCTAGTTAGGAGGACTTTCTGACATCACACAACTTTCCCATGTTGAAACAAGAAGACATTGAGAAACTAAGTAGACCATAACAACTTAGGAAATTGACTCTGTTATACGAAAACTACCTACCAAAAAAAAAAAAAAAAAGCCCTGGACCAGATGGCTTTCCAGCAGAATTCTACAAAATGTACAAGGAGGAGCTGATACCAATCCTATTGAAAGTATTCCAGGCAATTGAGAAAGATGGAATTGTCCCCAAATCATTTTACAAAGCTAAAATCACAGTAATACTCAAACTGGGTAAAGATCCAACAAAAAAAGAGACCTATAGGCCAATGTCCCTAATGAACATAAATGCAAAAATCCTCAAAAGATTCTAGCAAATCGAATCGAACAACACATTTCAAAAATCATCCACCATGACCAAATAGGCCACATCCCCAGGATGGCGATGGTTCAACATTCACAAGACCATAGATATAATTAAATACATCAACAGATTTAAAAATAAGAACAACATGATTATATCATTAGATGTAGAAAAAGCTTTTGATAAAATCCAGCATCCTTTCTTGAGAAAAAATTCTCAAACACCCAGGTATAGAAGGAACATACTTCAAAATAGTAAGTGCCATTTATGATAAACCCATAGCTAACATATTACTAAATGGACAGAAACTGGATACATTTCCCCTGAAAACTGGAACAAGACAAGTCAGCCCACTCTCATTCCTCTTGTTCAACATTGTGTTGGGAGTCCCAGCTAGGGCAATCAGATAAGAGAAGGAAATCAGGGGTATCCAAATAGGAAAAGAGGAAGGCAAGTTACCCCTCTTTGCTGATGATATGATCCTATACCTTGAAAATCCAAGAGAATCTGTCAAAACCTGCTTGCACTGATAAAGGACTTTGGCAAATTCTCAGGGTACAAAATAAATGTGCTAAAGACAGCTGCATTCCTATACACCAACAACAAGAAGGCAGAGACCCAAATTAAAAGCACAATCCCGTTCACAATAGTCATACAAAAAATGAAATACTTCAGCATCTTCCTAACCAGAGAACTGAAAGACCTTTACAATGAGAACTACAAAACACTGCTCAAAGAAATCCAAGAAGACACAAACAAATGGAAAAATATTCCATGCTTATGGATAGGAAGAATCAACATTGTTAAAATGT
>CAUYQG010197340.1:0-41454 GCA_963574415.1 Tarsius wallacei | reverse complement strand
CCCCCCCGCCCCCCCCCCCCCCCCCCCGCCCCCCCCCCCCCCCCCCCCCCCCCCCCCCCCCCCCCCCGCCCCCCCCCCCCCCCCCCCCCCCCCCCCCCCCCCCCCCCCCCGCCCAATGGCATATTAGCCCTTCTATTTACATATTTTAATGTAAAGAATGTTAAAGATTACTAAGATTAACGTTTGCAGATAGACACTGATGGTCAGTATTTGTCACCTGCTTTCCGAAAAATTCAGGAGAAAGTATAAGTGTCCCCCAATGCAGATGGTCCACCCATGAAGCCTTCCTTCTATTTTTGGCTTTCAACATTTTATGGTTTATTATAGTTGACTTGTGCAAAGTTAAGTGGAGTTACAGATTATATTATCTAAAATATTGGAATTGGGAAGAGAAGATAAAAACCTTCTGTACCAGATAGAGATTCACTGGTTATCCCAGGGCTGGGTGCTTAACAGGGTCACCTAAAATGAAGATGAGAGAGGTAACTGTCTTTCAAAAAGACATGGTTTCATAATTTCCAGACCTTTTCTGTGATGAAACTAGCTATTGGCAGACTCTTACAGCTAAGATAATAATTAAATTTAACCTTTGGTATAAATTGAACTTTGGACTGGACCTTTGAATAACCATTTCAGAAAGTGTTAAACCAGTGTTTACAAAAACATAATATTTTAGTGTGAGCAAGCATTTTGCCTCATTAATAAATTACTTTTAAATTACTGCTTATTTTTATCTCATGCCATTAAAAAATCTCCATCTTAAAAATCTCAATTTGTGTACGTTTTAGACATAAAATATTATTAAAAAGTAATTATGCAGTTTGCTCATAAAGAAATAGGAATACATTGGTTTTGGAAGCTCAAAATTTTCATTGCCAATAGAGGCATTCGATCAAAAGAGGTTGAAGACCACTGCCTTACAGTCCAGTTGTTTCTCCTGGTGTGGTTGAGACTCAGGCTCATTCTCTTGAAGCAATTAAAGGTAAGAAAAAGGCAAGGGCAGGTAAGAAAAGAAAAAGCAAAGATGGAGACACATAAGAGTTGAAGGTGTTGGAGAGCCAAAGCCACACTGGCAAGGAGAAAGCACGAGAGACACTTCGGAGTTGTTTTTTCATAATCACAGTAACCAAGGGCAAAACCACAATCAACCCCAGTTCACCCACTAAACAGCTGTAAGGGGGTCAGAAAGGTGTACATCACAGGATCCAGAGCCAGGAAGTGTTGGATGAACAATGGTGCCCTGTAGGTACCCTGAAGACTACCCATGAAAGCATTGTAATCTCTCTGGCTGAATTATTCCAAAACCTCCTGCTTTTTCCTGTTTTTTTGTTTGATTTGTTTTTTGTTTTGTTTTTCCTATCCTGATGAGAAATGTGCTGATTTTCACCCCGTCCCAGGACAAACAGAACTTTGACATATAGTTCACAATTTCTGTAACTGATTTCATATACTTCTGTCAGCTGTATCATGTTTCTCACAATTACACATATTTCTCTCCTCACCCTGGGGAGTTGTGGGGTATCCTCAATCGTGCCACTCTTCCTTGAATGCTACAGTCGGGGTGCTATTCTTTTCATCTTACACTGCAGGTAAACAAACTGAGGCTGAGAGGGATGATGTTACTTGCCCAAGGATACATCAGGGTAAATGGCAGAGCCAGGATTTGGATCCAGGTCAATCTGAGAAGGTACCTTAACTGAATTATCTTCTGTATCCCAAGGGTCAGCCTGATCCCCTCAATCCCAAGGCATCTCAACAAGCAGCAATTTTTTTAGAGGTTCAGGTTACCCTCCAAGCTGTCCTTAAAACTTCAAAAAATCTCATTAAAACACAACACAGGTTATTTCTTAATGAATATGGTGTTTATATTGGACAACATCTTTCAAGGGTGGAATCAACAATGTAAGAATATCATATTCAATGTAAGAATATGTGTCCAACGGTCGTCAGAACATGATGAGCCATTGCTTAAGATTTTTACACAGAAGACAAATGTCTTCCACCACATCTTTAACTTCAATGTGCTGGGTTCAGTGGCTCACTCCTGTAATTCCAGCACTTTGGGAGGCTGGAGGATTGCTGGAACCCAGGAGTTTGAGACCAGCCTAGGCAACATAACAAGACCTTGTCTCTTTAAAAAATATATTTTGACTTAACTTCATGCAGTATGATTTAGCCAGACTATTTACTTAGTATATAACTTCAGACTGTTCACTTGGCCTTATATGCTTCAGTTTTTTCCACCCATAAAACAAGGAAGAAGATAACCCTACCTCTCAGTGTTATTGTAAGGATTGAAAAAATTGGAAACAAACAAAGCACTTAAAATCGTGGCTGACACATAGTAGGAATCAGTGACAGCTGTTGTTCTTGTTGTGTTAGCCCCAGTTTCCTCATCTGTAAAATGGGTATTGTTCATGTACTATCTACCCCATGGGATGATCAAAAGGCCCAATGAGTGATACAACAGTGCTTTCTAAGCTGTAGCATGCTCTGAAGATGAAAGAGTATGCTGCAATTTTCACTTTTATGTCTCACATCTGAAACAAGTCTAAGAACAGTGTATTCCAGCCAAGAAATTAAAAGCTTTGTTCCTTTGGAGTCAGAGTGTGCCCTGTACAGATCAATGTTGCTGAAACAAAAAGAGAGAGATTTAATTACCCTGAGCCTTAGTTCCTTCCCCACTGAGAGCAGAGAGCTCTTGGTGAGAGGAGTAGCTGAGTGCAGAGGTGATAGGTTATCACATGGGCACCTAGGGACTCCTAGACATAAGCTCTGGCCTTCCCAGGGCCAGATAACTTGACAAAGGAAGAGCTGGCCCCGAGGAGAAGGTGTGAATCTGTGTCTTTGAAAGGCCATGGGCTGTGATGGAATCTGTTTGAGTGTGGCACCAGGGGAGAAAGAGGCTAAGGCTGCCTTCTGGCCCTTGCATGGCAGTGTGTGAGTCTCATGCACAGGGCAAATGGTGCTTGCAGACACTGGTACCCACATTCTAAGGAGTGAATGCGCCCACACACTAAGTCACACACATAAGGTCAGATGCAGGTTTGAGGGTCTGCGTATGCACCTACCTGTGGGTCTGGGCAAATCCTGCATGGAAGACACCAATGGGTTTGCAGATGGATGCTATGCCAGTCCCCATGGGCACACATTCATGGCTGTGTCTTTGTACTTGGCCAGAGGACATGGATCTGGATGGCCACGTGGACTCACCTGTATAAGTCCATGGCTTTGCAGACATATCTGAAATGTCTGCACAAATCCTTGCCATGTGTCTCAATAGTGCCCAGGAAGTTGACAGCCTAAGGGCTGCCCACTGGGACCCTCTGTGGAGCTGGGTCTCCAAGATTGTGAGTAAATGTTCCAAAGCCAGGAAGAGACAGGGAGGTTTGCATGGGGAAGCTGAGTTCACAGGTCTGAGCAAATGTTTTTGTGTCCAGTCAGAGGGGTCAAGGGAAGAGGAGATCTGCTACATGACAGGAGGTGCTGAGATGGGGCTGCGAGGGCAGGAATTGGAGAACAGGGAAGAGCACAGTGCAGAAATGTGGAAACAGAGAATTCTGGCCAGCAAATCCAACACTGCCAAGCAGGCAAAGGCAGGACAGGTTTTTTTCTTTAAATTAGAGATGTCTCCTTAAAGGTGCCACACCAGCAGTCCCATATGTATGCATAGAAGGTATCGATGTGTGCATCATCAGTCTGCATTCGTATGGGGCCTTCTCAGGGCCTGACATATGATGCCATTGCATCTCAAGAATTTTTGCTGTTGCTCAGACAGCATTTAGACAGCACCTACTGTGTGCATAGGTGTTAGGGAACAGAGAAATCGGCAATGCTGAGAAAGATTATAAACAGCATAAAGAAGTTGTGTAGGAATTCTATTGTCTAGATTTGTATTCAAGTCAGAGCTCTGCCTTTTAATAGCTGTGTGGCCTTGGGAAAGTACGTTATTTAACCTCTCGAGTTCCTTTTCCCTCATCTGTACGATACAACCAATATAACACCAAGATAAAATGCTAGCTACCATGAGAATTTAAGGAAGTGATATATTAAAGTCACCTAATAAAGTACTAGGCAACTATGATGGATGTGGGCTTGGTCAGGGAGACTTCTTGGAGGAGGAGATGAGAACTGCCCAGGGTGATGAGTGAGGCTAGCTCTAGCCAGGGAGAGGATGTGACCATTCTGGACTCCACAGGGCGGGGGTGAGGGGGTGGGGGTGGGGGCTGCTGCCTTTGTCCTCACATCTCAGCAGCATCCAAACACCAGGCTCCCTTGAATCCTTAAATGTCAAGACAGGAGAGGTCTTAGAAGCGTGAATCCAACCCCTTCATGTTGCTAAGACAGAAACAGACTCACTGGGCTCATAGAAGCCTTTCCTGAAGTTTGTGGGAGGAGCAATTAACCGATTAACACTGTAGGGCACAGTGCTGGTGCTTGTGCACACATGTTCATCCCGGCTTCGTGGTAGAGTTGCTGTTAGCCAACACAGTACCTTTTACAAATAAGAAAAGGACCCTCCTCTGGACAGGGGCAGGCCACCGGGGGTCCAGCTTTGAGAGTTGTCAGCAGCGTTTGTGAATGCATGCTAGAACATGGTGTCTCCTTCAGGCAGGCACACCCCCTGAACTCACAGATTGGCATGCAGCCATGAGCTAGACTGCAGCTCCATTCTCTCAGGCAGGGGTCTTGCATGTCCTACAGAGTGGCCCTGCGTCTGAGCCTGACTAGGGCAGAGGCCCGCCATCCTGCCTGCAGGCACTGAAGATGTGGCAAGTAACAGGACATTGTCCCCACTCCCACAGGAACTCTCAGCTTAATGGAAGAAATGACAACAGCAAAACACGCAACCAAACATTGTGAAAAGTTCCATGGAAAGGGAGGTTGCAGGCTCAGAGAAGGACCCCAAACCAAGCCTTGGGATCAAGAGAAGCTCTCTAGACAGACGGGCAAAGGGTCAGGAACAGAGTGAGGTGCAGGTATATTTGGCACTCAATTGTAATGGGGCACAGGGCATTTACATTCTGATGTAGCTCTGTCAAACCAATGTATTGAAATGGCCTCTAAATCAAAATGGCTTCAATAAAATAATAACGGATGGCCAGGTGTGGTGGCTCAAGCCCATAATCCCAGCTCTTTGGGAGGCCAGGGCGAGAGGATTGCCTGAGCTCAGGGGTTCGAGATCAGACTGGGCAACTTGGTGAGAACACATCTCTACAATAAATCAAAAAATTAACCAGGCATGGTGACGCATACCTGTAATTCCTGCTGCTTGGAGGGCTAAGACAGAAGAATTGCCTGAGCCCATCAGGTCAAGGCTGCAGTGGCCATGAGCAGCATGCTACTGCACTCCAGGCTGGGAGGCAGAGTGAGACTCCAACTCAATAATAATAATAATAACAGATCCCATTTATTGAGCACTTAACTGTATGTTTTAATTCATATACTCCTGCAACTCCTTATGAGACAGGAGCTGTTATCACCCACACTTTCACAGGAGGAAACCGGAGGCTAAGTACCTTGCCTACAGTATCCAGGTCCATGGCAGAGCTGGGGGCTAGTGCAAAGCTGTACTAACCACTGCCCTGCACCACCTCTGGTCAGGTGTGTTTCTCATGGCAGAACCCAGGAATAGGAGCCAAAGCATAAGCCAGACTTTGGGGGGGCTGAACAAACCAAAGGGAGTGTGGTGGCCATGAGAATATTCCTCTCGGATGTCCAACTTCAGGAAGCGTGACTGACCAGAGTCCCAAGAACTGCTCTCTGAAATTTGGCATCCAGATTTGCATCATGATGGCTCCTGGCCACCCCTAACCAATGGAGGGGCCGGGCAGGGATGCTCAGGAAGGGCTGTCCCGGAGATTCTGTGCTCCTCTCATGGCCACTTTGGCTCAAGGACTCCCAAGACAGCTTTGCCAAAGTTCTCTTAGGATTGTCTAAGACACTCCCATTCAACCTTCTTCCCTGCCCTCTCTCCCTCATGGGGAGTCAGACCTGCACCACAGACTCGTGGCATTTCCAGCCTCCCCTGGTCTCCCCAGCTTTTCTCACAGTCATTTACCCTAACGGTCCTTGAATGCTTAATCCTGTCTAGGTTTCTGCTTTCTTGGAGGACCTGGATAAACACAGATGGGGTGGGTAAGTCTGAGTAGAAGGAACGTGGGGCCCATGAAAGGTACCTGAAGCCAAGGATGCTGAGCCTGGAAGGCAAAGGAGATCCTTCGGGAGGATGCACAAATGGTTGTCATGGGGAGCCCTGCCACACTTTACCCTCTCATCTTCAGGGCTTTGGAGGGGCTGCTCTTCTTTTTTTTTTTTTTTTTTTTTTGAGTTGGAGTCTCACTCTGTCACTAGGCTGGAGTACAATGTCACGCTCACGGCCACCCCAGCGTTGACCTGCTAGGCTCCAGTGATCCTTCCGCCTCAGCCTTCCAAGTAGCAGGAACTACAGGCATGCACTACCACACCTGGCTAATTTTTTATTTTTATCGTAGAGACGAGGTTTTGCCAAGTTGCCCGGGCTGGTCTCGAACCCGTGGGCTCAGGCAATCACTTGTCTCGGCCTCCCAAAGTGCTGGGTTTACAGGCTGAGCCACTGAGCCTGGCCATAGGCTGTTCTTTCTTGAAGGGACAGTCTCCCTCCCCTGCCACATACCCTCTTCCCTTCCTCATGTGCCCTTACCTGGGTCTCACCTGGAGGTCATTCTTCCAGGAAGCCTTGACATCCCGCACTAGGTGATGCTCCAGTTCTTTGTGTCACCACAGTCCCCTTGACCTGCATCTGTCACAAAACCTGTCACGCTGTGCAGGCAGCCCTGTTTATGCATCTGAACCCCTGCTAGATGGGGACCTCCTTGAGGGTGGGTCCCAGTCTGCGCCATTCATCCCGTCTGTATCCTAGTGTCTAGCGCAGTCATGCCCGGAGTGCAGGAGACACTGAATAAATGAATGCATGAATAAATGACTGAGCAGCCTCACAGCAGATCCATGGCTTGCCTTGTGTGATGCGGATACAGCACCTGGATGTGGTATCTCCCAGTGGACAAGTAGGACCAGAGACGCTTTGCTGTGAACCTGGGCTCTGCTAATGAGCACAGTGGGTAGCTCTGGCTGTTCTCAAATTTGTTGAGCCTCCATTTCCTTATCTAGAAAAAGAGGTGGTAATGCCCGACTCTCCAAGTCGTGAGAATAATGCCCAGCTTTCCACTTGAAGCATCTAACAAAGTGGCTGCCACAGTGCTAAGAGCTCAGACATGTCAGGCCCTCTGACCTGGCCCCCAGCCATCCCACTGCAGTCCTAGCTCCTGGGCAGTGGCACTCAAACAAAGGCAAACCTCTGCTTTCCTGGCTATATTGAAAAAAGAGTTACGCGCTGCCGTCTGCTCTGCCATCTCTCTCCCCAGTCCCCCGTTTTCTCGTCTCCTGATTATTAAAAACATAATAAACACATATTGCTTCTCTGCTACTGTCATAGCCACTGGGGATTCAGAAATAAGAAGATGAGAGTCTTCTTTCTCAGAGCTCGTGGTCCAGTGAGTGTTGGGGAGAGAAAGAGAATAGAAACAAGCACCAAAACAAGTAACTGCTGTCCAGTGCAGTAAGAGTCACAATAGACGAAGACTCAGCAGCTGGCAAATGACGACATATATCGAAAACTTTCCCAAACATCGCCAATTTCAAATGATTTTATTATTTTTCACTGGAGGCAATTTGTTGGGTATTATTTAATCCATTTTGATGTTTTCTTTTGAAATACTTTAGGCATAGAGAAAGCATAGGTACGACGAACGACTGTGTACTGACCAGGCAGCTTAAAATATGAAACCTGTTTGTGTTCCTCTTTTTTTCCCTCCCCAGTGGAAACCTCTCTACTGAATTTGGTGTTTACCATTCTCCTAGTGTGTTTTTATGCTTTTATTGCCTATGTGTCTATAAATGATGTATGACATCATTTGACAGATGTTAAAACTTTACATAAATGTTACATACTATATGCACCACCGCAAATTTTTTAGTTTTGCTCAACATTATGTTTCTGAGATATATTTGTGTTGATGCCTGTATCTAATTCCTTCATTTTCGCTGCTCTGTAGTAGCCTGTTGCATGACGATACCATAGAACTGATCTGTTTCCCAGAGGATAGACGTGTGGGTTGGGGAAACGAAATCACTGTGTCTGTCCATCAGTGTCCTCCAAGAAGCAGACCCCAAGATGGGACTAACTGTGCAAGAGATGTATTGGGGGAAACCCTTGTGCATGATCATGGGAGGAGCAGGAGTAGGCAGGGAGAGACTTCAGACCATGATGTGGGTCTGACAAATGAGCAAGGAGAGTGGGAAGGAATGAGAAGGAAGCAGGAAGAGCTTCTGACTGCAGTATAGTCCTAAGAAAATCTCAGCCAGGCCAACAGGGAGTCCCCACGCAATAGTCTATGAGAACATCTCATACACAGCAGGAATGGCCCAGCTCTTGCACTCCTTCCTTGCTTGGTTGCTGTGGATTTGGAGGTGCGGCAGGTGGAGAATTTGTCAACCATGCTCCCTGCCATGGGTTCTCGTGAAGACTGACCTGGGCGGGTCTCAGTGGCTCAGCCTGTAATCCCAGCACTTTGGGAGGCCAAGGTGAGTGGATTGCTTGAGACCATGGGTTCGAGACTAGCCCGGGCAACTTGGCAAGACCTCATCTCTACAATAAATCAAAAGTCAGCCAGGCATGGTAGCACACGCCTGTAGTTCCGGCTCCTTGAAAGGTTGAGGCAGAAGGATCGTTGGAGCCCAGCAGGTCAACGCTGGGGTGGCCGACAGAGTGCCACTGCACTACAGCCTGGGCAACAGAGTGAGACACCAACACACACAAAAAGCCTGACCTGATTGGTGCACTCCAGGCTGCTATACGGTGGGTGTGCAGAGAGGAAGCAGAAACTTACTCTGCCTGGGGGCTTTCACTCATTCACTCATTTTATATCTTAATGTTGGATGACGATACCATAGTACTGATGTTTTCCAGATGATAGACATGTGGGTTGGAGAAATGGAGAAGGTCATCACAGGACAGAGTCATTAAAGCTGGGTCCTAATAGACTGTCCCAGGTACCATTGCTGGGGCCAGCAGTCACAGCAAGCCACTTCCATTTACTTCTTGGTATCTATGTAGGGTTCTGTGTCCAGGATTCTACCATCAAAGCTCCCAAGAGGCTCCAGGGTAAGGTTTTGGAGTATACAGACTTGCATTTCACTCTTGTCTCAATGACTTGGCCATTGCATAACATTGCACAAATCTTTTTCATTGCTGTGGGTTGCACTTTTATTATCTGCAAAATGAGGATAAGCAGACTTATCTCATGGAGCTGTTATAGGGATTAAAAAACAAGATGTAAGCACAGTGTCTGCCACACACAATAGATGATTTAGAAAACATTAGTTCCTTCCCCATTCTAGTATGCCACTATTAGAGGTAAAGAAATCTATTCTTGGATGCAGTAATCTTTCTTAAACTGAGATATGTTTAAAAACTTAGCGCCTTAGTTCTGCAAACTCCAGCTATCTATAGCAATCGGGGTGAATGAGAATGATCTCCACTGAACCTTCTTATTCACACCTATCACTCTTTCTAAAGCAGCATTTGTGATTAATCACACTCCAGGGCTAAATCGGTCCCAAGCGCTTCCAAGGCACTTGATAAAGAAGCTCTCTGATTTATAGCAAACACCATTATTGAGCGGTGGCAGGGAGAGGCCACTGGGGATTCGTCTTGCTGGAAACTCTGTCTGTTGGAGTCATTTCTTCTATTTTCCTGGATAAGAGCTCAATTTATTTCAAAATAGATGAATGGAGTCTTTTGGTGGGGTAGGAGGGAGAGAGGACTTAGATAATTTTTTAAAATAAATAATACTGTTTTAAATTTGCGAAGCTCTATTCAGCTGACACAGATATTAGGACTCAATGGGAGGCTAGGCACATAGTAGGTCTTCAATACATGTTTGTGGAAGTGTACAGCCAACTCATTTAATCTTCACAGTGCCCTGTGAAGTACACAGAAGCCATTCTTCCCGATTGACAAATGAGGAAACTCAAGTTCATGGCTAAGAAATGGGAGAGTTGGACTTTGATATAGACCCGGACCTGACCTTACTCTCCCCACCCCCTGCCCCAGTACCATCAACCTCTGTGGTCCGGGACCAGAGACATCAGCCCATTCAAGGATCACAGATGTCTGAAGCATTATTTCATCATCAAACTGGAAACATGGCTAGCTGCAGCCACAACTTCTTTTTCAGTCATTTTTTGGCCCATTTGGTTCTATTCCAGAACACATGTATGACACATTTGCCTAGCACACCAGTTCATCTTCATCACTCCTGCCTACTTAGAGCCTGACTCTTTTCCAACAACCCTCATGGGTGGTGTCTTGTCTTTGCTTGAACATTTCAGGTGACTGAGAGCTCCCTACCCGGCTACCCAGTGCCAAGAGCTCTTCTTACTTGATTGGGCCAACCTAATCGCCACTGGAATGTAACTCCCTAACCTTAGACTTGGCCCCATGCAGAACAGTAGCAGTGAAAAGCTCAGATTTTCCTTTACCAACTGTGTGACAGAGGGAAAGCGATTTAACTTGTCGAAGCCCTGGTTTTCTCATTTGTAAAATGGAACCAATACTATTTTATCAAGGAAAAGAATACCAAATTAATAGTGGCATAAATATTAAAGACATTGAATCTCTCACTTCACACACACAAAAAAGTTTCAAGTACCAGCACTGTCTCAGCACTCCAGCGACTGAGGTTCTGAGTTCTGGGCTGGTATCTTGAAGATTCTCTAAGCCATTGTATCTTGACATACTTGCAAAGCAGGAACAGAAGACATAGATAAAAACAAACAAGCAAGCAAACAAACAAAAAAAAGAACAGCCTTTTCTGTGGCCTGTCTCTTACCAGGGAGGAAAATATTTGCCATCCTTGGAACATATTTGATGTTGATTCATTCTCGTTGTGCAGGTCTGTTCACATGCCTATTTCAAGCCTGGGCACTGGCTTAGGTGAATAGCATTGCATAATTGACTTAGACACTCATGGTGTATTCTCTTGGGTTGGGAACACTGCCATCTAAACAAAATGAAGGTTTGCGAGAAGGAGAGAGGAAGAACAGCTATCGGTTGGGCCACAACAGTAGTATAGTGAGTTAAAAATTAGAGAACATATGCAAAGTGTTTAGAGTCTCTGACACATTTTGCTTCATAAGTGCTATTATTATTGCCTACTCTTATAGCAAGCACTAATAACAAATACATAGAAATAAAAAACAGGGTCTCTCTGACCATCTCTTCTCCTACCTAGATAGAACTTCCATTCTTTCATAATTATGTTCTATCTTGATGACCAGGCTCCTTGACAGAGAAATTAAAGGCACCCTGGGTAGGGCTGTCTTGTTATCTAACTCCATGGGGTATATCACACATCATAATCTGGGTGAATGGTACTCTCTGGAGGTATAACCATTAATCTCAGAATTTAATAGGAATAAAATAGTTCTGTGTCATCTGTCCTGCCCATATCATCTTCTTCTAGAAGTGATCCCCTCTTGTCCCTGGTATATGTGGTCCTAAAATAACTTTATTTTCAGTTTTTATTTTGTTTCAATTTTGTCATCAGCACTTTTCATAAGTCTCGCTTAGAAACTTAGCCTGAATCAACATCTTGTCAACATCTTGGGTAAAAAGAAGAGTCCGGACACGGTGGCTCTGCCTGTAATCCCAGAACTTTGGAAGGCCAAGGCGAGAGAATTGCCTGGGCCTGAGGGTTCGAGACCAGCCTTGGCAACTTGGTGAGACCTTGTCTCAACAATAAGTCAAAAAATAAGTTGGGTGTGGTGGCGCTCGCCAGTAGTTCCAGCTACTTGGAAGGTTGAGGTGGAAGGATTGCCTGAGCCTAGCAGGTCGAGGCTGCAGTGGCCATGAGTGTGCCACTGCACTCCAGCCTGGGCGACAGAGTGAGACTTCGAACTACCCCCCCCCCCGAAAAAGAAGCAGCAGCAGCAGCAAGAAAGAAAGTCAGTGACCAGTTGTGGCCATTGAGCTTGACCTTCGGAACTCTATCTGTCCTTTTTATGTCAGTGAGGCTGGGGGTGAGGATAGCTCCTCAGCTCTGCTGGGATGTTTGAAATAGTTCAGAAAGGGAGACCTCTCCAGCAGAGAGGCAGAGAATCCAAGGTGGCAAATAGTTTTTACTTGAAATTACCTTGGCTGAGAGCAGTGGCTCATGCTTGTAATCCCAGAAATTTGGAAGGCCAAGGCGGGAGGATTGCTTGAACCCAGGAGTTCAAAACCAGCCTAAGTAACATAGCAAGACTTCATTTCTACAAAAAATTAACAAAAATTAGCTAGGCATGGCAGTGTGCACCTGTAGTCCCAGCTACTTGAAAGGCTGAAACAGGGAATCGCTTGAACCCAGAAGGTCGAGGCTGCAGTGAGCCGTGAATGTGCCACTGCACTCCAGCCTGGGCAACAGAGACTCTGATTCAAAAAAAAAAGTTATGACAAGAAAACAAAAGACTTGTTGGAAACCCCTTCTTACACGTGTCTCTTGAAGTTCTCTGCCTTACAAAAGAATCTGTTAAATAAGTGGAGACCTGACAAGAAGGCTTTGGTCCCAAAGTTTTCTTTGCAAATCATCTTCGGAAGTAGGTGTGGCATAAGCCATAAGGTGAGAGAGAAAGAAGTGCTTCTCTTACCGTGTGCCAGGCCCCTACATACATAAACCCACTACCTTCTCATGGGTACTCTTGGGCAGGAATTATTGAACATTTAGTTGGAGAGGAAGTCGTCTCTGGAAAGCAAAGTAATTCAAAAGCTATTCCCAAGCCAGGTGCAGTGACTTACGCCTGTAATCCCAGTACTTTGGGAGGCAGAGGCGAGAGGATTGCCTGAGCCCAAGGATTCAGGACTAGCCTGGGCAACTAGACGAGACCTCGTCTCTACAATAAATAAAAACATTAGCCGAGCATGGTGGCATGTGCCTGTAGTTCCAGATACTGGAAGGCTGAGGCAGAAGGACTGTCTGAGCCCAGCAAATCGAGGCGGCAGTAGCCACGAGGATACCACTGCACTCCAGCCTGAGAGACAGAGTGAGACTCTGACTCAAAAAAAAAAAAAAAGTCATTTCCCCATGTCACACTATACTTTCACACATTCCAAACCAACCAACCAGCCAGAGACAACCTACCAACACTTAACACTTCAAATGACATTCCGACTGGGGCCCAAGAGTTTGCAAGACTGAGGTACCTGTGAGGTCTGGGTCAAGTCACTCAGGCCCTCTGGGCTGTGATTTCCTCATTCATAAATAAAGTGGGACAATTATGTCTGGCTACTGCGTGTCAAGTGCTTCCAGGGCTTGTCTTGTAAGAGGTCTTGATAACAAATGATTATTGTCCTTGTTACTGCTCTTATTGTTGGTAACTTGATCTTCGTGATCCCTGATGACCCCATCTCCGGAACAATATGACCCAAGGGCCGTCTTCAGAGTAAGTGCGAGTAGCAGAGCAGGCTTTCCTAAGATGGGTTTGTCTTCCCTGCCTGCGTTTCCTTCGCATTCCAACTCCAACAGATTTCTGTGTTGTGGACCAGGCCATCAAGTGTTACTCTGCAATCTGTTCTGGCTGTTAAATAAACTTCTCCTGCTCCCGGACACGCTGTCACATGTGTGTAAATATCATTTGATGCCTGGATTATCATTTCCAAGTCAAAACTCCCCACTCCATGGTGGCTATTAGGGTCATTCTGATCCAGAGCCTATGAATCATGAATAGCCTCAAACTGTGAGGCTGCTCTGGGGATGGTTGTATAGCCTGAGAGTGATTCGTTATTGTGCTTGAGTATGTCTATGGCTACTCTGAGCATCACAGAGAATCATCCTCCCTGTCATCATCATTAGAAGAGGTGGCATTATGAAGGGACAGTAAGTATCACTTGCGCAATACTACAGTTTCCAAAGCCCATTTGTATCTGACAGTTGAGCCATGACTTCCTCAAAACAACTCGAAGAGGCAGGGATTCTTAGAACTATTTGCTGTGAAACCACAGCCACCTCTCTGAACTAAAGTTTCTTCATCCAATAAGTGGGGTTGTTGTGGGGATTTAATACTAATAGTACTGTTTGAGGGCTGACTCCACAGTCTGAACTCCTCCAAAAGCAATATCAAAGACAGGCATGAGTACGGCAGGTAGGTACTAGGTAGTTTATTTATCAATGAAGCTTTCGTGAGGGAGTGGAGAAGGTGAGACAGGGAAGAGAAACACCGATAAAGAATAAATTAGGGTCGGGCTTGGTGGTTCAGCCTGTAATCCCAGCACTTTAAGAGGCCAATGCAAGAGGATTGCCTGAGCCTGCAGGTTTGAGACCAGCCCAGGCAACCTGGCGAAACCTCATCTCTCCAATAAGTAAAAAATTAGCCAGGTGGGGTAGCGTGTGCCTGTAGTTCTGGCTACTTGGAATGCTGAGGCTGAAGTATCGTTGGAGCCCAGCAGTGACACTGGGGTGGCTGTGAGTGTGCCACTGAACTCCAGCCTGGGCGACAGAGTGAGAC
Organism: Tarsius wallacei; assembly: GCA_963574415.1. Taxonomy (NCBI): domain Eukaryota; kingdom Metazoa; phylum Chordata; class Mammalia; order Primates; family Tarsiidae; genus Tarsius; species Tarsius wallacei. The sequence goes on along the minus strand of CAUYQG010197340.1, from coordinate 26,874 downwards.
TCCAACTAAAAAAAAAAGGAGTAAATTAGGCTGGGCATGGTGGTGTGCACCTGTTGTCCTAGCTACTCAGGAGACTGATGTGGCAGGATCCCTTGAGCCCAGGAATTTGAGGCTGCAATAAGACATGATCATGCCACTGCACTCAACACAGCAACACCCTGTGTTTTCTGAAAAAAATGTTTTTAAAGAATACGTTAACTTAAAACTGTGGACCACAGGGAACTTTGGACAAACTACAAAACATAGCCCAGAGTCATCCCAAGAGATTGGGAAAACTGCGGCTGTCATCCACTGACTCTGCTCCTCCAAAAAGTTGGGGGATAGCCCTGGAGGAGTGGACCCCCCCCCCCACCGCACTTCTGGGCTGACCCTGCTTGCAGCTGAGATAAATCCTACATTGCTAGGGATAAGAAAGCTGCAGGGTGGGAAGAGTGCCAGAAACCCTCCACTGCAGTTGCAGACGAGCTCAGGTGGCCTCTGGTGGGCTAAGGGGACATGGGTGTGGCCTCCCCAGTGGTCCTGACACTCACTTGTAATGCATACTCATATGCTGGGAAGCATACTGAGCCCGGGGCACACACCTGGTCCTCACACCTACCCCATGAAGCAGCAACTGTTATCATCATTTTCCAGAGGAAGAACACTGAGTCTTAGAGAGTGAAATAACTTACCCAGAATCAGCCAGCCTCAAATCCAGGTCTGTTTGACTGCAGAGGCTGAGCTCTTGGGGCAAAACTTTAAGGCAAAACTAAAAAGAAAATTAACCTGTTTGGTAGAACTGTTGAGGATCACACTATGTAGAATTTGCCTGCACAACATTAAAAGGTAATAATAGTCACTATTCTTTATATTGATTTAAGAAACATGAATTGAGTCATCTTTTTAACTGGATGAAAAAGATGAGGATGACAGAGCTCCAGTTCCCAGGTCAGTGGCCAATGGCAAGCTTCCAGTACGATGTGGTAGGTGCAGTAATAGAGCTCTTTCCATAGTTACCATATACAGGTGAGGATCAACAGAGGTTCTGAGAGGCATATGACTTGTTTGATCCCACAGTTGTAAGGGAGGCAGGATGTGAACCCAGATCTTCTGACCTCAGTTCCTCAGTGGTTTCCTAGTTTCCCAGAGAGGAGGAGAATGTAGTTCATTGTGATTAGTTCAAGTCAAAGTTGGTGGCCTAAATGACTATGGGTAGGTAGCCATTAGGGTCAAAAAAAGTCTATCGTTTCAGAGCGAGGTAAGTTTATGGAGGAAAACAGAGCAGAGGTAGGGTTGGCAAGTAACTAGAAGCCGCAGAACTGGCAGGATTTTTCTATGCCATGCCATAGATTGTTCATGGGTAGAACTGTGGCTTAGGGAAAGTCTGACTAATGGGACATGTTGATGTAGACATACCCCTGGATGCATGAGGGAGACTTTCCTCTTGCTATGTTAGTAAATAAAGTTCACCTTGAAACTATTATAAACATTCAAAAAACATTCTGTTGTTTGTTTGTTTGTGCTCATTCATTCTTTTAATCTTTTGACTTGAATTCAGTGGGTGCTTATAATATAATAGTTGACCTTTGATCAACATGGGTTTTGAACTGCTTGGGTTCACTTATACATGATCTTCTTCCAACTCTTTCACCGCCAAGACAGCAAGACCGACCCCACCTCTCCCCTCCTCAGCCCACTCAACGCGAAGACAATGAGGATGAAGACTTTTATGATGATCCACGTGTACTTAATGAATAGTAAATATATTTTCTCTTATGATTTTAAGAACATTTTCTCTAGCTTATTTTAAGAATATGGTATATAATACATATAACACAAAAGAATATGTGTTGACTATGTTAAAAAAAATTTGAAAAAAACAAAGGCCGGGCACGGTGGCTCACGCCTATAATCCCAGCACTTTGGGAGGCCGAGGTGAGAGGACTGACTGAGCCCATGAGTTCAAAACCAGCCTGGGCAACTTGGTGAGACCTCATCTCTACAATTAAATCAAAAAATTAGCCGGGCATGGTAGTGTGCACCTGTATTTCCAGCTACTTGGAAGGCTGAGGCGGAAGGATCTCCTGAGCCCAGCAGTTCGACGCTGTGGTGGTGACCGTGAGCATGTCATTGCATTCCAGCCTGGGTGACAGAGTGAGACTCTGACTCAAAACAAAAAAACCCAAAAAACCAAAAAAGACTATGTTATTGGTAAGGTCAACATTAGGCTATTAGTAATTAAGTCTGGGGAAATCAAATTTAGACATGGACTTTTGACTGCACGGGGGTCAGTGCCCTTAACTCTCACATTGTCCAAGGGTCAGTTTTATTGTTTCTGAGTCTGCTGGGACTTCTTCATGAATAACTTTTAGTTACCTGACTGGCTCATTGCAAGGGGAGCTGGTGCTGAGACATGAGATCATGGAAAGTTTCAAGGATTGTGAAGCAGAAGAAAAGCTCCAGGTGCTGTAACAGAGCAAGGATCCCAAACAAATGTTTCCCCACATTGCCCTGCCAATTGCTCTCATTTCTTGTGTGTGACAGGAGGCAGGTTAAAGACAGTGAAAGCCTTTGAGTCTAACCGACCTAGTTAAGTTCTCGGACTATGTGACCTCGGTCAAGTTACACAGTCCTGTGAGCCCCCATTTTCTTATATTTTAATTTTTCTTTCAGCAGACACTACGTGCTAACCCCATATCCTTACCTGTAAATTATGCCTCTCAGGGTTGCTGAGAAGATTAAAAGGAGAGGTTGTGAAATCTTGCCCTCAGTAGGACTCAACAAATACTCGTTCCCATTCTCCCAGCTCATCATCTGAAGAAGGACTGGCAATTCTAGGAAAAGGCTGGGCTTAATTATCCAAATTTAAGCATCAGAATTTAAAAATTGATGGAAATCAGAAACACCCTCCAGACAAGGGCTATAATGGAATTCATAGAATTAGGTTAATTAAACACACACTCTCTCTCTCTCTGCCCCCTCTTCCTCTCTGTCTCTCTCCTCCTCCCCTTCTCTCTCCCTCCCCCCATAAATCAGGCCAGGCAAAACATGCCACAAATAAAAGTTTCCCTTTTTCTCTCACCTAAGAAAAGATTGGTCATCATCAATTTTGAGTTGTAACAGATCAGGCAAAGAGCCATCTTTCTGGAAATAACCCCCTCTTACCTAGGAACCTTACAGCCACAACTAAGACAATGTTAGGATGTAAGAATCAGCTTGGGCACAGCATTTGGGATGTTCTACAAAGCATATACACATTACTATATTTAAAACCCATAATAACCCTAGGAATTAAGCAGGACAAATATTACTACCCTATTTTCCCCAAAGGGGAGGGGGAAACCTCAATGCTGCCCTTGATTCTTTCAAGGCTACAATAACATCAGAAAGGAACAATTGTGGAAAACAAAAAACTAAATTCAACTTGTTTCTGTGCAAAACCAAATTTCTTAGTTACTTTAAAAAATATATATCTTTATTTTTATTTTTTTATTTTTTTGAATCGGAGTCTCACTCTGTCGCCCAGACTGGAGTGCAGTGGCCGCTACCGGCCACCACACCTCAACCTGCTGGGCTCCGGCGATCCTTCCGCCTCAGTCTTCGGAGTAGCAGGAATTATAGGCGCGCGCTACCATGCCCAGCTGATTTTTTGATTTATTGTAGAGATGAGGTCTTGCCAAGTTGCCCAGGCGGGTCTCAAACCTGTGGGCTCAGGCAATCACTCACCTTGGCCTCCCAAAGCGCGGGATTACAGGCTGAGCCACTGAGCCTGGCTAAAAAATATATCTTTAAATACAGAACAACACAATCCTTAAGCAGAACATCCAGCATTTCTAACCTACAATACTTTGATGTCTTGGTCAACATTCAACATCAATACATGATAATTTTACTTTCTTTTATATTCTGAAGGGAAAAAAAATTCTTATTTAGGCCAATGCTGCAAAGGACGAGGTCCCAGGTCCCTTTTGGTCTATGAAGATGGTATTGGGAACCTGCCAGCTATGCTTAATATTTCAAAGAACCTAACTAAAAATTTTTATATTTTCTCTCATGCAATTAGGCCACCCAAACTAATTAAAACCACAAATTTCTTTTCTTTTGGCTGGAATTTTGGTAACACCAGAGATCACATAATGATCCAGAGGCCTTGATGGATCTTTGAAGACACCACAGAAATCCTGGACTTGAAAACAGGTCACTCTGTGACTTATGCCCCATGTCCAGCAGGCTCAACTCCTATACACACAGTCAGTGCAGTGAGAACCCTCGGTCGTGAGTGGCATGAGTCTAGATACTCCAACCCTTTGAGACAGAGAACTCCGTGGTGTAAAACTCCTTGCACATAGAGCTGGGTAAAATAAAAGGAGGCCCTGGTGAGTAAGAGGGCCTCCACTTTTCTGATGGAAGTTGGAAGCAAGGTGTACAAGGGTGAACACTGATAGGGTTTTCTTCCAGTAATGAAGTGAGAGATATTTCTCCTCACAGATTAAAGAACTCTCTAGGCCCTGATAAAAAAAAAAAAAAAAAGTCATGAGATGATTAACAGATTTCTTATCATTCGCATGTAGAAATGTTTAAAATGGATATTTTAACCATCTGTCATAGAGTATTAAAATGAGTAAGGGAAAGGAGATATTGGCCCTGCTGTTCACAAGTGAGGGGTGAAGGAAAATGCATACTCTTCATCCTCAGTTCCTGTATTAGACTTGCCAATAGAAGTGGCCGTACATGGAGGGAGAGCAGACTCTGGAGTCAGAAGATGAGTGTTTGAATCAGTTCTGCCATTAAGAGCTAAGTAGTCGGCGGGGTGTGGTGGCTCAACCCTGTAATCCCAGCACTTTGGGAGGCTGAGACAAGAGGACTGCCCGAGCCCAGGGGTTCAAGACCAGCTTGGGCAACTTGGTGAGAGCTCGTCTCTACAATAAATATAAAAAAATTAGCCGGGCGTGGTGGTTCCAGCTACTTGGAAGGCTGAAGCAGAAGGATTGCCCGAGCCTAGCAGGTTGAGGTTGCAGTGGCCATGAGCGTGCCACTGCACTCCAGCCTGGGCGACAGAGTGAGACTCCAACTCAAGAGCTAAGTAGTGCTGGACACATGATTCTTAATGTCTCTGAGCTTTAGTTTCTACATTAAAAATGGAGGTAATACCTCCAAAGAATGTAGCATTACAGAAAGAATGCTGAATCAGAAATCAGTGAATCCTTTTGTTCCAGTCCCAATTCAGCCATTTACTTGAAGTGCATTCTTGGATAACTTGCCTAATTCCTTCAAGTTTTAGTTTTCTGCCCTATGAATAGGTAATACCATTTGTTCTTCCAGTCTCATAGGTTGGTTTTGAGGATATAATTCAGGTTAAAAAAAAAAAACGCCAAAAACCAAAAAAAGTTCAAGTAATTATCTTGTTTCTTTGTCTGCTGAAAGGATAAACATAACAGTTTTAATTAATTCTAGTTCTGCCGTTTCATCTCTCCCAGCATACGGTAGCCATTCTGTTTGGGGGGGTGTTCACTGTACCCGTTCTCAGCTCCAGTGTTGGATCCTGATAGCTCCAAGCTAATCAGGATAATGCCATCCCCTATTGACTGCTTCAGTGGTGCTGTTAAAGTGCTGAAGGCTTTGTTTCATAGTTGGGAGGTAAGTCACTCTTCCCACCCGAATATGAAAGCACAGAACCCTGGGAGCTGCTAGCAGCCACCTTGATATCATCAGGGAAGAAAGCTGAGAAGAATGAGTCATTGCTCTGATGAAATTATCATCTCTGGATTAAATTGTGCTCAAAGCTAGTATACTTCTGGGCTTTTCTGTTAGGTGAGGCAATACATTTTCTTGGTGGTGTTATGAGTTGGGTTTTCTGATCTTGCAAGTAAAACAATCTTAAGAAATACATCATGGAACCTTGAGCACTACCCCTCTGAACTTTAAGTTTCCTGATCTGTGATGGGGGATAGTATAATGCCTATCATATATAGGGTTGCAGGAAGATCTTGTGCTTGAAAAATGCTTAGCACAATGCATAGTACAAAAGTAAGCATTCAATGTATGGTGACTATTTTTATTACGTTTGGAGCTCTAGACTTTGTGTTAAATTCTTTAAGTATAGCATTTCATTCTGTCATCAGTCAACCTATGGGATTTATTGTCCCCAGTTTACAAATGAAGAAATGAGGGTTAGAGAGTTTCCATGACTTGTATAGGGTCTCACAGCTAACAAGAGGCAGAAATTGTTTCTCCTTTTTTCTATCCTTTGACCAGATGACTGATATTGAGCATATAGTATCAATAAAATACCATTTGAATGCCTATAATGTGCCAAGAACTGTTAGGTATTAAGTATAGAGCAGTAAATATGCATACTCCTTTAGTAGTAGAAAATACAGTCTCACAACTCACAACTATCTGAATTATAAGAGATCAGGCTGAGTTTGTGCCTTGGACTGTTCCTAACAAGAGTCAGTCAGCCAACATCAAAATCCTATAAGTACATGAAAAGCACTGTCAGAAATTAAAAAAAGTGTGGCAACTACATGCAGACCACGCAGAGGTCGTTTCCATGCAAAACTTAAAATACATGTATACATCTTACATTTCAAGTGCTATTTAATTCTTCCTAAAACATTGAGCTGAAATGTACATTATTTTTACATTGATTCCATGGGTTAAAGTATTTTTCATATGCACTATAAAGATATTACCTACTCTTCCTGATATAATGCCAATTTATATATGTTTTCTAGGAAGTCTGAACAACACACTCGGATGTAACAATGGGATGGAAGAAAAAAATAGACTAGGGTCTTCGCTACCCTATTTTCTTAGGAAATCTGTAGGGAAATCTAATAGTGTGTTTTACTGTTTACCTCTAGGTGACATTCTCCAAATGTCTTTATGTGTTATGGAGTGCCTTTTACAAATCTTCCAACACAAGGAGTGTAAAGAATGACTATAATACGGAGAAGCTAATGTGAATCTCTTCCTTGCTAGTGTTGTCTTGTGTGCAGATCAGGAAATTCCTTACAAATAACGTATAGTTAGCCCAGAAAAATACACACAGGTTCTGAACCTGTCTCCTTAACAATAAGAAAAATATTTTGGCTAAGAAAACTTAGTAGCATCAGGACACATCCCAGATGAGATTTCACAGGCTTTCATATGCAGGGCAGAGGTTCTACTCTCCTGCTTGGCCTCACCCCCAAGTTTTTCATGTCAATTCTGATAGAAGGTCTGAGAGAGGAGTACCTGGAAAATCATCCTGCAGACAACATAAGGGACCCTAATTTTATAATTATGAGATTTTCACCTATACTGAAGCCACATGTGAGGGAGCTAACAAACAACGAAGAATAGAGTTTATGCCTTGTTTTTTGATAACTTAGTCTTAGATGTAACTAAGAGTTGTGGAAAATTAACTGATCTATAGTCAGACAGTTCTAGCTTTTCTGTCCAGGTGAGAGAAACTGAGCATATTATGCAACCTCTCCAAGCCTGTTTCTCACCGTAAAATGAGAATAATAAAATCGACTTCATAAGGTTGGGGGATAAATGAGATAAACATGGGACCCAGCTCACAGTAAATACACAATAAACAGTAGATCCTTTCACCTTTAATTCTCTAAAAAAAATATTTAATATAATGAGTTTCAAGAAAAATTTCCCCCTTAGAAATGTAACCTAAGCATCACTAGAATTCACTAGTTCAGGAGTGTCAATAAATAATAACTCTTATTTCCACATTTATATAATACAATGAGAATACAGAGGCTGTCTTCTCTGAGAATCCCAGTGATTCCCAAATCGTACTATTGTCAAGGCGTCTAGTGACACGACTTTCTATTAAGACTTCATTGTATCAGGAACACGCTGTGTTTACATGGAAATGCCCCCCACCCCCGATTTTGTTCCTTGCTTTGTCACCTGGACCACAGGAACGGCACTTCTTATGCCTCCCTATGATAATGGGCATCTTTAGCTTCTGCCTGTAGCCTTTTTCCTCATCCACAGGTGAAGAGCAGGAAATTCTCTGTCCCCTGGTCCCCTTTTCCACGTAATCCCATTCCAATACAAAGTACTTCCTGCCAAAAGATACCTTTTGACTGACTATTTCCCAGTTTGCCATAACCACATGAACTCTGAAATCTGGTTTAGGCCTGGCTGGAAGCCTCTCCACAATAACAATTACTGCACGTTCTGATTTCTCATTTACTAGGGGTCTGTCTTCCAAATCAAAAGCAAGCAAGAGAAGAGTAAAATGTTTAATATAAATTTATTCTCTGACATTTTCCTCATTGAGATATTTTAAAATACAGTAAAACACATCAATATTTCATGAAAAAATACATAGATGAATTTAGATATCTGTAATGTACATGATTTGATATCAATTTACAATTTTTAAATTTAAATATCAATGTTTTCATTTCAAACATCATTTTTTAAAAAGTAACATAAAAATGTTAAGAATTGCTACATTCTTCATATATCCTGTGTCTCACAAATTTTCATTCAACTGCCAGTTCTTTTCTCAACTACGTATGTTAATGGTATTTGCTCTTGTTTTTGAACGGGAAGAGTATCCATTTTCTGTTTCTTAGCAGTGATACTTAAGTCTTCTTTCTCTGATTCCTCAAGAAAATGCTTCATGCTGAGTTTAAACAGTAATCGAGGGTCTGGTCCAGAAAGTGGTGGGCAATTACATTTCTCTCTAATTTTGAGAGCCTATGAGGAAAGAATATAATTTAAAAATATGTAGAATATACATATAAATGTATTAAGATATTTCAGTAATTCCTAATATGCTCTCTCTATATAAATATAAGTATAGTTTTTTGACTAACACGTATCTTGATTATAACACACAAAAGAGAAAGAGCACCATTGATAAATTCATGGTAAACCATTACTTTCATGATTCGGTCAAGTAATAATATTTTAAAAACAACAACAGTATCTGCAACAACCACCTCAATGCTCTTTTGAGGATGAACCAGTCTTAGAAATAGTTCTGTGGTTTCAGTTGAATTCTAGCAGACCCTGAGAATATTCATTCAGATTAGAAAAGACCTGAAAACTCCATGAGAGATTATTTTCAAGAAAAGGAAAACAGTAGAATATAGATGTCTGAGCATACTGAAAAAAGATATACATAACTAGTATAGTCTAGGACAGAATTGATGCTAATAACCTAGAAAAGTAAACAAATCAAAATTATGAAAGCTTTTATCTCCAGGAAAAACAAAATGCTGTGGGGGAAGGAAAAATGATGACAGTATACTATGTGGCTCAGCTGTGACTCATGTTTATAGTTTAAAATGCCAAATCTTGGACTAACCAAAATCAAAATTTAATTATATTGAAGGGGAGACTGGATACACGTGTACACGCATAGGGTATAACAGTGGTAAGGGAGAGCTTAAGTATTGCCCTCTACAGTGGAAAGTAAATAAGGTCTAAAACTGAACTTAGGAAGCAGCAATATAAGCATGTTATTTAGATTATGGTGGGAAATACTAAAACCAACATCCAACGGAGTTGGAAAGTTACCCGTGAAACTGGGAGCAGGGAGGGGAACTGCTGCTTTACATAACTAGCCTTAGAGAACTATTTAACTCTTAAAGTAGGCAAATGAATAATCATAAGACATGAAAACTAAAATAATTTTTAAGGGAAAACAGTCTTAACATTTAAGGGGTTTTAAAAGAAAGACATTTGGGGGGGAAGCTAGCTTAGTTTTAAAGTACTTCCAACTTCTTGACAGTGATGTATCTTAGGTAAGTAAAAAAGGAAGGGAAGGAGACAGTGTTTGGAGGACTGGTAAAATTTTAGAAACACTGTCCAGGCAAGGTCTCACTGACAAGTTAATAACTTGGGAGGCATGTGGCAACCTAGGGGCAAAGCATTCCAGGAGGCAGCCATGAAAGCAAGGATGATGGAACTGTGGTAGGCTGTTCTGGACACTGATGAGGGTGGTACAGTTGAGTAGAGGCCTGCTTCTAATATTTGTGGGGGGTCAATGGCAAGAGTGGAAATGGAGGCCCAGATACCATGTGCCTACCTAAAAGCTGAAAGTCAAGCTAATAAACTACTACATAAAATGTGTACTATTCTCCTTCTTTGAGGAATACACATTCAAAATTACCTGCAAGTCCAGGCACAAAAGTAAAATTCTTGAATTTCAGAACATAAAAGAAGTTGCAGGGAGCCTCTTATGGCTCCTGCCAACTAGCCTGCCACCTGCCCCCCTCTCCCGCCCCTGACTTATCTGGCTCTGTGAGGAGGCTGTGTGCATGTGTTCAGGGAAGAAGTCTGTGTGGGCCCTGGAAGCGGGATCAAACATGTTTGTGCAAGGCATTCAATTACCCCAGATAGCCAGAGTGTGGTGTAGTAGGGATGTAGGTTCTTAGATGGGAATACTGCCTTAAGTCTCATGGGAGAGGTAACATGCAGCCAGAGGCAAGCCAATAGCTCATCTCTAAGTAGATGGGGCCAAGGCAGAAGCTTGGGTCTAGGAGCACTTCCGACTCTAATGAGGCTATGAATTATCAAAGTAAGCTGAGGAGTTTGAGAAAGCATTACTTAATGTGAAATTCTTTGGTGGCAGAGGACTTGTCTTATTTTTCTTTGTATCTCACAATACAATAGATTTAAGATGTTCCTTACATCTACTACTAAAGAAATGTATAAGCAAACTGAATTGACATGACAAGAAAATGTTTCCCAACCATACCACTGAAGTGAACAGAAAGTCAGACCCTCAGCTAAATAGTGTCCAAACTGGGACACCTTCGAGAGTGAAAGGAGATGGCAAAGCCAAGACTGTCTTGGCAAAACTGGGACATACAGCCACTCTTGCCTTCACTCCTTTACAACCATGGTGATTATCTTCTCCAATGAATTTATCTGTCATGGCTACTGCATCACATGCCTAAGCTCTGCACTAGTATCAGTGAAGGGGGAGGGTATGGAGTTTAGCAGGTAACAGCTGGCACAGCTGCGTTTAGCAATGAGACATGAAAAACAGCAAAGAGAAAACCAGGATATCATCCCCTATAATCTTTGTATACTCAGTAAAAACCCTTCTCTTTCCCTTAAATTATCTTATTCAGTCTTTTTACTACAATAGATATTTAGAATGCCAAACTGAATAAGGTGCTAGGTACACATCGATCATGGTTCCTACCCTCACAGAATTACTTTGCATTTCTCCATTACAGGACATTAGAATTGTTTCACTTTTGTAAACTACCCTGATATAAAAACCCTTGTTTAAAAAAAGAAACTTATTTTTAACCACTATTTAAATTTACTTGAAGTATAACCCCCAAAATAGAATGACCTAATCAAAGAGTAAGTACAGCTTATAATTTTGTCATATAGTACCAGACTGCTTTTTGCCAGAAAGGCTTTATCAACTTATGTCACCAGCAATACAGGCATACCTGAGTTAACATAATCAGGATAACACAGTAAGAATTTATGATTTTCTTCTAGATAGCCACATAATTTCAAACCTCAGAAACCTTAGAAAATATCAGCTATATCTTACAGATGAGGAAACTGAGCAAAGAGAAGTGAAATGCCTGGCAGGAAACAAAAGCTGCCTTGGAAAATGTTTATCAAAGCTTTATTTGACAAAATCTGTAAGTAACCAAGATGCCCTTCAATAGGTGAATGGATAAACAAACTGTGGTACATCCAGACAATAGAATAATATTCATCTCTAAGAAGAAATGCGCTATCAGGCCATGAAAAGACAGAAGGAAGTTTAAATGCATATTACTTAGTTAAAAAAAAAAAAGCCAAACTGAAAAAGATATATGATTCCACATATATGGCATTCTGGAAAAGGCAAAACAATGGAGACAGCAGAAGGATCAATAATTGCCAGGCATTAGTGAGAGGAGAGATGAGTAGGCACAGAGTGTTTTTTTGGGCAGTGAAACTACTTTGCATGATACTACAATGAAGGAAACATATCACACATTTGTCGAAACCCACAGAGTTTTCAATACTAAGAGTGAACCCTAATGTAATATATGACTTTGGTGATGATGATGGGTTAGTATAGGTTCATCAGTTGTAACAAGTGTTGTCATTCTGGTGTGATTTTTGTTAGTGTGGGTGGCTGTGGGTATGTGGGGACAGACAAACAAGGGAAATAACTGTACCTTCCACTCAACCTAAAACTGCTCTACAAAAATAGTCTATTAAAAAAAAAAAAGCTGGCTTGGAAAATTTAAAAGCTGGAATTGCAACGTATTTTGTCTTCAATGCTTTTGCCCTACATGTTTTTTGTATTCATGCTTTTTTCCTACCACATGATGTTTCTTGAGTAAATTTTTTACTGAGTAAATGTACTTTGGAGATGTCTCAGCTACCTTTGTTTAATTGCTAGAAAATACAGGTTTTCCATCACTATCTCTTCACGCATAGACTGTTTCTCTTCTCCAACTACCTATCAGGCAGAATCCTGTTATGACCATATATATTTCTATCAAATCTTCATCTATGCTGCATAGTAAGATTTTATCAGATATTTTGATAAAATATTTTTCCCTTTTTTCTCTCTATTGCATATTTATCTTATTACATTTAAGGGTGCCACCATCTTTTTGTTTTTATAAATTCAAATCTATCTTATTAAATATACCCTCATCTCTTCAAAAGCGAATGTTTTCCCATTGTACAACTAGAATATGCCTTTCCACTTTCTTTACTTTTTCTGTGTTTGACTCTATGCGTTGCACAAAATAGGCACTTAACAAATGCACACTAAATTTTAAACAAACATTTATAGAACACTAGCTATGAATAAATCATGATAAATGTCATAGAGAAAACACTCTTAAGAGTTTACAGTTTAAGAGAAAGCAGGAATGTATTCTAACAGCAAGAATAAATGGTTCTGAGAATCCTAAGGAAGATTTGAAGTTAAATATGGAATTAACCATCCAAATATTCCAACTAGAAGTGAAAGGAACTAACATTTACTGTTCACTTTCTCCATGCCTGGCACTGTGCGAGGTATTTTACATACGTTATCTAAATTGATGTTATGATGCAAACCACTTTTAAAGTCCTGGGTCTGATATAGAATATTTACATTAAAGTGTCTTACAAGGGAGGGGAACAGGAAGGGAGTGAAGATGGTAGGATCTTAACCACATAAACGTACAAGTTTGTACATTCAACACAAAGGAGATATTGCTATCCAAACTTCACCTTTAAAGAACACTAAAAGATTAGATTAGGTAATTTTCTCAAAGTTAGGTGTCTAAGTCAGAATTAAAACCCAAGACTCCTTAGACCACTATTATTTTTACAATACTATTTCCTATGAATATCATTTTCTCATTACCAATATGAATGTCCTACATGCTAAATTTCTGAAATGGAGTGGAAGTATTATTCAATTCTACTGCCTATTCTTCTAGTTTTTGCCCATTATTATATTGTTTATCATTTCTATTATTACACATCATACAATCATTTAATGAGTATTTACTAAGCATCTCAGAAACTGTCACGGGCACTATGGATACAGCAGTGAAGAAGGGTCTTACATTCCAGGGTAAAAGACAATAAACAAATAAACAAGATAATTTTAGTTAAGTACATGAAGAAGCTAAGAGTGAACTTTGTAAGAGAACAGTTACCAGGAAGAGAGGCTATTTGAGACTGCGGGATCAGAGAAAGCCTCCCCAGGAGGTGAGGTTTGTGTGAAGAAGTGAGGGAAACATGTTTCAGAGAAGCCAGCAGTAGAGGAGCTATAAGGAGGAAACAAGCTTGACCTGAAGTGGCTGAAACCAAGGAATACCTGGGGAGAGGGATGTGTGGTAAAGCTGGAGAGGTAGGCAGGGCCAGGTTATGTGATATTAGTAAGAGGTCTTTTTATTCCAAATTAGATGAGAAGCCACTTCGGAGGGTTTTAAGCAAGGGATGAACATTACAACGATCATTCTGGCTACATACTGAAAATAGGTTGCTGGAGTTGAGGTGAAAATGGGACAAGGAGATCAAAACAGGAAGTGACTGCAATAACCAGGGGAGAGATTATGGTGATTTTTACTAGGAGAGTGGCAGTGATGAAGCTGAGAAGGGCACAGATCCCTAATGTACCGTCCAGGCAGTCAACAAGCTTTTCCCATGGATCAGATATGGGGAAAGGAAAGAGGAGCTGAAAATGAGTCCTATGCTTCCTCTTTGGTGTCAGAAGCTTTTCTTTTACAATGCCTATTCATGCATCTGAGAATAATTTACTTGTTCACAGTAATTATTGTAGTGTTTCGTTGATTAGTGATCCTGTCCATGAATTATTTTAAAGGTGTTGTTTTTATCTAATTGTCAAAATAAAACCATTTGGGCTCATAAAATGAATCAAATACTTAATAACATCCCTTTCTATATTTTGAAGCTAGAATTAATTTATCACTGGATAATCTTTCTCTGAACTTTTGAAAAATTCCAGGTGCCCTTTTCTTTACTAACTTATTATGACTCTATGGATTTCTAATATATTTTTTAAAAATTTGATTTATGTATACCTTACCTCTCTAAAGTTAATTTGAGGAGGTTCATTTTAGTTATAATTTTTACTCCTAGTTACATTTATTCTGGCAATTCCCCACCACACACATGCTTTAATTACTTCTGATTTTGACCAGAACTACTAATTGACATCATTTAATTTTAAAAATAACATTCTCTAAAATACTTTGGTTTTTGCATATGTTACTGTACCTCTTCAGGAGGTACATTTTACATTTCATTTGATTATCACTTACTAAATTTCCCCCCCAAAATCAACTATTGTCATTTTGATTATTTCTACTTAATTATATTAACTGTATATTCCCTGTTTGAGCCACTTACAGTTCTCTTTTATCTTTCTTACTTATATATATAAACTGATAAAAATTTCCCTTAAATATAGACTTGGCAGAAACCCATGAACATATAACTACATCATTATAAGGTTTCTTGATTTTTTTTTTTTTTTTTTGAGTTGGAGTCTCACTCTGTCACCTAAACTGGAGTGCAGTGGCCGCTCCTGGCCACTGCAGCCTCAACCTGCTGGGCTCCGACAATCCTTCTGCCTCAGCCTTCCAAGTAGCTAGAACCACAGGCGCGTGCTACCACGCCCAGCTAATTATTTTTGGATTTATTCTAGAGATGAGGTCTCACCAAGTTGCCCAGGCGGGTCTCGAACCCACGAGCTTAGGCAATCCACTCACCTCAGCCTCCCAAAGCGCGGGATTACAGGCTGAGCCACCGAGCCCGGCTAGGTTTACTGATTTTTAAGGCATTCTCTTATTTATAGATTTCTCACTTGCTTTATATATACAGAATTTTCATTTTCATTTGGCCACTCATTTTATAATTTTTGTAATATTAACTGTTGTATGTACGGTGTTCTGCTGATTTGAATCTCATAACATTTTAACATGTATACATACTTTTGTCCAAGTTTTATGATCAATATTTTATAATATATGTATGTGCATTTGAAATGAAAATATATTCCTTTTTTTCTTGGTATTTAGTTTCTTATGTCAATTAAATTTTCATACTATTCAATTGAATCCTTTGTTAATTCTTTACTTGATCTGTGGTTTTCTAAAATGGCAAGGTGTAAGCTATAATTATAATTATTTACAAACTAAACTATATATTTTATATATATAAATTGACAGTAGATTCTGGAAAGAGCACTGCTGTGAGGGAATACTTTGCTGACATACTGTTCTGTGTGTTTATCAAGCCTTTTCCACCTTAAAATAAAAAGCTGGTTTGGCTAAATATCATGCTAAAATGTATTAGTTCCATTATTTGTTTCTTTCTTCCTAAACTCTTACATTTCCTCAAAGCCTGAGAAGCAAGGTCCAACGTCATTCTTATCTTGTGTGTCTTTAAATTTTCTCTTTTTACCCCAGTAGCTTGTAAGAGCCTGTCGTTGCAATGAAGATGAAACACTTCATAAACTTAAATACCTAAGCATTGTCATTTCAGGGCTTCTTATGCACGGTGCTCTGGGAATCTTCTAAAAACCCATCTTGAGAAATGTTATCTAAACCAAAAAGTGTGATATAGAAACCACAGTCAAAGAAATGAAGACATATAAAAATGAATGAATTTATCTTTCCCACTGTTATATGCAGCTTGAACTTTCTGTGCCTTTTCAGAATTCCTTCTTTTTTTTAGAGTTTTTTTTTTTTTTTTTGCTTTGGGTATTTTAATTTGGTTGTGCTATGCTCCTCTATCTTCTGCATCAATGAGTCTTTTCTCTGGGGCATCAGTTCTGCTCTTTACAGCCTTCTCTGAAAGTTTCACAGCTTCTTTGCTGTATTCACAAGTTTAACAATTTTCTGAAATGGGTGTATCTTACATTTTTAAATTCATTCTTTCAGCTTCTGCCCCTTTCAGTGCAGTTAAACCAGCCCTATCATGCCAGCATCAGGAGGCACCGCTTCTGTGGTTTTTGCCACTTTGGTTGTCCTCTCCAGTAGAGTAGAGTTTTAAGACAGACCTGAGATCTGGTTTTGTTTTTCATTTTTCTTCTCTTTAAAGCTTATCTTACTGTGGGACAATGAACATTTCAGAGACTTTGTTTTTGTTGTTGTTGCTGTTGCTGGATTTTGTTTAGATGAGGGTACTTGTGTTATTTATTAGTTAAGGACACTCAAATATTCAATAAATCTTTTAAATAAAATTATCTTTATTTTTCCTTTCTTTTCAACTCTGTTTTTTCTAATACCCATATGATTATTGTTCTGATTTTTTTAAAAATCCCTCTTACCTTTCTCTTAAGTCTACTTTTGAATAAAAGAAATAAATGGCTGCGACATCTTTTATTCTATTAGGGTTGATTTGGCTTGTCTGAGTTCCATGTAGATTCTATATAGAGATTCCTCCTGAAGACATATACTCAGGCTAGCCTTTTGAGACATAGGAGGAAGACTTCTTCAATCAAAAATACCTCTCAGTTGCTTAAGAAATGCATATTAGCAGGATGCTCAATTATCATCCCATAATCACTTGCTGACCATAAGGGGGAAAACCACCCTCACAAAGGAAGGATGATCAGGCCGTCACCATCTAAACCCACTGATGACCTTTGGCATCACTAAATGTGAGGCAGACAGCTTTTAAGAAACTCCTAATGCAAAGCAATGAAGCACAGTTGCACCACCTATAAAATACTTAAGGAACATAAGAATCGAATGCAACGTATGGATTATGAAGGATCCTGATTTGACCAGACCAATAGTAAAACTATATTTTAAGACACAGAAATTGGAATATAGACAGGATATTTAATTTTAAGAAACTACTGTGAATTTCCTTGGGCACAATAATAGCGTGATTATGGAAGAAAATGATATTACTTTCTGAAATGCATACTGAAGCTGATGGAGTTCAGGACATGCCATTCCAAAATGACTGTAGGGGACCAGACTCTGCCACCCCAAATATGCCCCTTTAGCATAAGAACTACTTTCAACTGATTATTTTGGGAAACAACAGACATAGGAGAAGTTCTAAAAACAGTAGAAGTTATTCTTGTGTTAGAGAAATTTATATCTCGAAAGGAAATCTCCAGTTTGCAAGGACGTCTCCCACTTTGTACCAGAATGATGACTCTAAATCACTAAAAACACTTAACAACAGAGAAGGCACAATCTGTATAACAAACTTTACCCTTGTTACTGTGCTTTTCCTGACCACCTCCCTACATCCTGGCTTTCCCTATACCCTTCTGTCTTTGTTTCGGTTGAAGATATTTAAGTCTGAATGCAAAGCCACTTCCTAAAGTATTAATCATTCTGTGGGTAACTCTCCCATGTATACAGGAAGTATACATGTTAATAAACTTGTTTTTCTCTTGTTAATCTGTCTATGTTGCAGTGTTTTGTTCCAACTAAGAACTATGAAGGGTAGAGAGAGGTTTTTGTTTTCTTCCTCTCCCCAATAAAGTAACTAGGGGGGAAATGCCCTCATAGCTGGACTTTGCATTAAAATACTTCTAGGAAAAAAACAGAGAGGGAGAGAAGGGACAGATGAAGCAAGTGTACAAAAGGAACATACTGTTGGATATGAGTGAGTGAAAATGAGTCGCTCATTAAATTACTCAAGCTATTCTCTATCTTTACATGTGTTTTTACAAATGTATAACAAAAAATAAAACTTAAACTTGAAAAAACTAGTTTTTCTTTTATCTTCCTTTCTCCTCTGTCATTTTTGCATTTCTGTAACTTCACTCTTGATTTCACATCTATATTTTTAGTTCTAAATGGCTTGTGAGAGGTTTAAATGTTTCTCCTGGAAATTGAAACCGGACCCTTTGCTACCACCTCTATTTCCAACTCTCTCCCTTAATTACTGAAAGGAAGCATATACTTTTCAGAAGGCCTAAGGAGTCTGGCATCAATTACCTCAATCCAAAGACTCACTTAGCATAGATTTAAGATAAATCAATGAGAATAGTGGGTAACTACTTTAGAGGACAAAAGAGAAATATGACAAGGATAATGCCTACATGGCTACTTAATAACAGAACAAAAACTTATGTTTATACATTAGTCTGATGGGATGATTTGATTTGGTATCTTGTCTTGAAAGGCAAATGACCACAGATAATAAAAACATTATGTAGCAAATCCTCACATTTACCCCACAACTCGAAAATTCGAAAAAATAAAAGAGAAAAGAAAAACAGAGTTGTGACAAACTTTGAAATTGGCAAAAAGAGCATTAGGTGTCCTGTCATGTGTGCCCTTCTGGGTTAGCTCTGCCTTTAATCATCTTTGAGCTATTTTATACCTTTGTAACGTGTAGAAAAGTATTAATAATAAACACGTCGTGGATGCATTTAATTATTTCCCTATGGATGGAGCAGTTTTGTATCTATTTGTAAAGTCATTTCAGCATTCCTTATTGTCTATATACCTATGGTTCTTGGATTCTCTTTTGAACTAGTTGTAACATAATACTGTTTCCTCATTAATGAGTTATATAAAATCTCAGACATGTTTATTTTATATTTAAATGATTCATGATTTTACCTTAAAAATTATTCTTTAATTCATTTCCTTTCACAAACACTGCAATGGAAATTGGAGGCTGACTAGTTTTGAAATGGTCTAAAGTAAACAAGTATAAATAACTGAATTTAAAGTAAATAAATATTAAAAACTTCAAATTAAGGTCACCTTGACATACAGCAATTGTCCTCTGGAGTGAGAAAATAATTAGGAAAAGTCTTCAATCAAAAACATTTTATAATCAACCACTCCTAACATGAGAATAATATAATCCTGTCATTTGCAACTATATGGATGGACCTAGAGGATATTATGCTAAGTGAAGTGAGCCACGCACAGAAAGAGAAATGCTATAGGGTCTCACTTGAATGTGGATCTAAAAAGTCCAACTCATAGGAGTTGATGGTTACCAGAGGCTGGGGTGGGGAAGTAGGAATGGGGAGCACAGTTTCAGTTAGAGAGGAGGAATAAACTTCTGGAGATCTATTGTACAGCATGGTGACTATAGTTAATAATATACTCATACTTGAACATTGCTAAGAGAATAAAGTTTAAACACAATAAAAAATAAGTATGTGAGGTGATATGTTAATTGGCTTGATTTAACCATTTCACAATGTATGCAAATATCAAAACATCATATAGAACTCCATAAATATGTATAACAAAAATTAGCTAAAATAAGTAAAAATAAACACACTTGTATATATAAAAAAAGAACTGGCTATATTTATTCCCAGTAACAACTAAAGTATTTATGAAACAATGGCTAGTACATATCAGGATTCTTTTAGGTATTACACATCAAGTGAAATGGCACTTACTTACTTATTAAAAAAATAAGGGATAATAGTTAAGTTTTGTAAAAAGGTAAAATGAAAAAAAAAAAAGCCAGAGAGGCTTCGTGATTAGATTAAAAGCTTCCTTTGAAAAAGAGAAAGCTATTTCAAGGGAAAAAATATATATCACGTCTATTTTTTAGTATGTTTTTCTAAAAATATCATTACTTTTCTTCCCTTTCCCCTCAAATGCAATTTTTTCTAATAGCCCATTCATTTCAGCCTCAAGTAGATACACATCACAGGCACCATAATGCTTTTTTTTAAGGCTTTAGACAATGTTACTGTCAGGCTTCCTGGCTTTATATGATTCAGAGGCCAATTCAATTACAGTAGCTGCTATGATATTTGCCTTTTCCTTAACACTCTCCATGTCAGACAAAATGAAATTCTGTAAGGTGAACAGTGTATGTTTGTGTACATTGGCCAACAACGACATTTCACTTCAATGTTAAACACTTTCATATTTTCTACTCATGAGATGTATATTAATGATTTATTCATTTACTTTGTCCAATTATAAATGCATAAGAATGATTTACACGAGTTCAAACCACCAGCTTCCTGAAAGTGTAAAGAATTCAAGATAATAGGAGATTAAAATGAATGCATTCACAGACTACCACTGAGTGATTTTGATACCTAAAAACTGAAGGTAGTTAATTTGAACAGGGGCACACCTCATCAACAACGGTACCTGCACAATGAATAGTTATATACCTAACCCTTAACTGTACCCCACAATTTTAAAATAAAAAATATATATAATTGAAACAAACAAAAAAAAATTTAGAAAACAGTTTATGAATAAAGCTGGCATTGAAAGCTCCAAAAACATTTTTAAAAATCCAATTCAAAGTATTATTACAATAACATAACCCTATACAACTAATAACTTCAAATTAAATGTTTTTCCTATATATTCTACCATTCTCCATCCCCTTCACCCCACAAGAGGGGATGGCAGAAAGACAGAGAGACAGAGAGTTAGCCAGATAGTTGATGAGAGAAGTAGAGAATAAAAACATTCAGTCTAAACGCTTTCAATTTTAAAATATATCTTTTAAGTAAATTTCTCTTAGTCACATCCATTCATATTTTATAACAATTCTTATAGAAAAAAGTTAAATAAAGTATCTCTTTCAAGGACAAATTATAACATACATAAACTTAAAGTCTAAACAGTGGAACTATAATTTTAAACTGTCATACTATTAAACATCAACAGGTTGGCATAATATCTGTTCAATTTTTTAGCAAAATTGTTATGATAACCAAAATATGTAAGATATATGTTTAACTGATTATTTCAAGTACAAAAAATTATAATATATCAGCTTATTAACCACAAATATTGTAATTATTACAAATCTATATTTATTCTTTTTTAAATGCTAGTGATTTGCAAGATTATACTCAACTAGGCAATTTACAAGTCTTATCTCAAAATTCACATTTAAAAACAGCAAAGGTATTTTATTTCCTAATTTGGGAGCATATCTTGACTTAAAAACAAAGCAAGAAAGAAATTAGTCTATTTTCTGACAAAGCTGAAATAATCCAAAATTGTATCATTGTACTGCTTTTCAGGAAAGGTAGATCACATCCTTTTCAAACATAAATCACATCCTGTCACTCCTCCAGTTTTTGCCTCCACTAGTATCCCATCTCCAGTCAAAAGCCAAAGTCCTTACAGGGGCTCCATGCCCTCCCCCTTCCCCTTCCCTTGCTCACCCCACTCGAGCCACAATGGTTTCCTTGCTGCTCCTCCTGCCTCCAGGTCTTGTACTCTTCCCTCAAACAGTTCTAAGCAGTCTCCTTCACCTATTTCAAGTCTGTGTTCAAGTATCGGCTTCTCAGTGAAATCTTCTCCAATCAGTCCCATTTTCAACTGGTATTCCAGTGCCCTTCCCATCTCTTCTCACAAATTACCTGTCTGCTAAGGACTGATGTGCTACCCTGAAAGTGTAAAGAATTCTTATTAAAAAGCCCCAACCACCAATATGACTGTATCTGGATAGGACATATAAGAAGGTAATTAAGGTTAAATGAGGTCATAAGGGTGGGGCCCTGATCTAGTAGGATTAGTGTCTTTATAAGAAGAGACAGCAGAGGGTCACATCTTCGCCTGCCCCCACCCCCCATTTATTATCTGTCTCCCCTTACTATAGAAGATGCTTTGTAAGGACAAGGATTTTTGTCTATTTGGTTCACATCAACTACAACACCATCAACCTGGCATATGTCAAATGATCAATAAATACTTGTTGAATGCATAAGGTGTAATTTAAAACATCTTAAATGTTGATATACTATAGTAAGAAACAACATATTTTTGTGATACATTTAAAGAATTCAATAAGAAATTAAAATATACAATCTTCAGTAAGTTACACTTAAAAATCAAAATTACCAAAATTTGTGTTCTCCTCATAGAACCACAGGATTTTGCTTTCTTGGTTCTCTTCCCTTGAATCTCATATATAACAGGCTCTGTCTTCCTACCACCAATTAAATGTGAAAAGCACCTAATACTGTTGCTGTCTGATCTTTTACTCTACTCACCTCCTAGGTGAACTCACCTACTCTCATTGCTTCAAATATCACCTCTTTCTAGGTGACTCTGAAATCAAAACCTCTGAGCCTAAACATGTGTGTTCTGGTGCTGTATTACAACTACCTTTGAGGCGTCTGTCACTTCAGCCATACTCAGAGATCTCAAAGGACAGGAGCCTTATGTAAAATATAACATTGTACTCACTTGAGTAGAAAAAAGAAATCCCACATAAAAGTAATTTTATAATGTAGTCTTTAGTAGTATACAGACTCACATAATTCTATATGCTGCCTGAGGAACTACTTTCTTTCATTAGAGAAATTAGACCTATGATTGTAGGGAATTCCAATCTTTGAGTTATGACTGTGTATTCTAATTAACTATCAGTTTCACTTCAATCACTGAATTATTCCCAATATTATAGTAGCGTTTTATTACTTTCAAATTGAATTTAATCACTTGGGGGGGGGATATAAGAAATTATATGCGGTTTTCAAATTAAGTTTCTGAACTGGGATAGTTTATTTTTAGAAAAATAGCTCCCATCTTTTTCTTCATCATTGCCTCCTGAATAACACTTGTTTCTCTAACCATTTTTCTTTATACTCACTAATCAATTCATTGTTATTTTAAAGACTTTTGTAAAGCACAATTTTTTTTATCTCTCTGAAGATCCTCAGTAATTTGATGATGAAATGACAACTCAGAATTTAGGAAAGTATTCAGGTGAAAAGACAGGCTAAGCCTCGAGGGTGTACTAAGGTCCTGGGGCCTTGGACAGCACTAAGGAGCCTCTTATAGTCAGTGATCCTTAGTAGAAATGAGTCACTGATGAAGTACATAATGTCCCAGAGGCCTATACTGCCTCTTTAAGATGAATGACTACTACCCATGATGTCAAGTCAATTTTGCTTTTTCTTTCTCAAATATTTTTTCTTCAACTTAAGAGTATAAATGAAATCTAATTAGAATAGGTATTGATATAGACTGAATGTTAGCATCCCCTCCAGGTTCTTATGTTGAAATCCTAAGCCCCAATGTGACAGTATTAGGAGGTGGGAGCCTTTGGGAGGTGGAGCGCTCATGTATGAAATCAATGCCTTCATAAAAGAGGCTATTGAGAACTCCCTTATCCCTTACACCACATGAGGTTATAAGAGAAGATGGCTATCCGTGAGCTGGATACCAAATTTGTCAGTCCTTGGATCTAAGCCTCTAAAACTATGACAAGTACACTTCTGTTGTTTATAAGCCATGCAGTCTATGGTACTTCTGCTACAGTAGCCCAAACAAAGACAGGTGTTAAGAAACCATGCTTGGCTGTCCACAATGCTCATGAAAGGCTCAAAGTATGTCCAAACTATCAACAAAGCCTGTCAACAACTCCTTTCAGAATACATGCAGAATCCGACCAGTCCTCTCCTCTTTTCTGCTATCAGACATATTGGTCCAAGTCACCATCATCTCTTACCAGGATTATTAAACAGTCTCCCGGATTCCACCCTTGCCCCCCTACAGTTCTCCACATAGCAATGCCAGTGATCACAATAAAACATGAGTCAGATCAAGCTACTCCTCCACTCAATACCCTCGACTAGCTTCCGATATCACTGTTCTAAAAGTCAAGGCCTTACAGTGGTGTGGAAGACCCTTCATTGTCTGGTCCCCTATACCTCATCTTCAACTGTTCTCTCCTCCCTTACTCCACTCAGTCCCAATGTCTTCCTTGCTATTCCTTGAACAGACCAAACATACTCTCACTTCAGTTCTCCACATTAGCTGCTTTTTTCAGCCTAAAAGGCTTGATCTCCCTCCAGACAGCCAGAGGACTTGCTCCCCTGCTTCCTTCCAGATTCTGTTCAGTGAGGCCTTCGTTGACAAAGAACATATACTAATACCGGTTCCCTGCAGCCCACTCCTTGCTAATACCTTCAACCTACTTTACTTTTCTCAGCGTGTTTGTCACTGTTTGATATATTACATGTTTACATGCTTGTTTGTTATTTACATTACCTAACTAAAATATTAGCTCCAATAAAGCAGAGACTTTTTGTTCTTTGCTTATTCCCCAGCAACACAACACAGAATGGTGGATTTTCAATAAATATCAATAAATACTGATAAAATAGATGCCTAAATAAATCTTGTACTAGTTTCTTATCCCAAACAGGATGCAGGTTCTTCTTCCCTCAACCACATGCCATTATATTTCTACTGTTCCTATGATAAATCATATTCTTTGCATTAATAATCATTTTGTACTTTTTAAGCATCCCGAAAATATCAAGAACCATCTCTTATTTCTCTTTGTATCCTCTGTACATAGCATCATTTCTTTCTTCTAATAGGTACTCAGTATTTGTTGGGCTGAATTTGAAGTCATACTGAAATATACTTCTATAATACACCTGAATCTGTTATGTTACCCTTTAGCAAATTGCCCACTACCAATTCTTAAATTGCTAAAGAATGTTTTACTTTAAGAGCCAGCCAGTAAATGTGACACAAGTGAGACAGACAAGACTGGCTTAAAGATGTCTGACAGCCATTTGCACTGATGTGAAAACCACAGAAAATGTTTTGAATGCTGTTAACAAATCAAAAGATTTTCAGAGGATAGTGAAAACTACTTGGAAGAAAGCTGCCTCAGCTTGATCCATTATTCTACTAAAAAATGCCAGACAGCACATGTTTCACTCTATCTTTATAAGGAAACAAATAACTAGAAATAAGCTAACGTAGATTTTTTCTTAAGAAAATAAATTCTGTCATCACTACTGTAATTAATACCCACTTGACCCAAAACTTTTGTACAACTCATCAACTGGTTTAAGATTTAACAAAAAGCTGAAATCACCAAGGAAAGAACAAACTATGATCAATATGTCAAAAAACAAAAGCATGCCTTGAGTTTTAAACTTTTATCAAATCAGTTAAAGCGAAGGTCTGATACTAAAGGCGATAAATCTTTACTACTGAGAAAAATGAACTGTACATAGTCTCTAAGACTTGTGGACAAGCACAATTTTATTTTTCAGTCAAATTCTTTGAAAACTGGTAACCCATAATTATAGTAATCAAAAGAGCTGACAGGCTAGAATCTCTTTTACCAATCAACAAAGTAACTAGATTAAGAATAAATAATACAGTAAAAATAATGTTCTGCTTTATATAGTGTGAGCCTACCTGAGGTATAAGTCTATTCAAGTGCTCAGCTCGATTTCCATGAGAAGGGTGTGTCGATAACCATTCTGGCAACTTGGGTTGACCATGCAGGCTATCTGAAAACTCCATCTGCTGCCAAAACACTGAACTGGCTCTTATGTCCACACAAGCCTAAAACCAAAATAAAACCACACAATAAGCTTAGTTTTGAGGATTTTTAAAAACATTTACCTCTGTGTTGATTTATTTGTTTGTTTATTTATTTATTTATTGAGTCTGAGTCTCACTCCATTGCCCTGGTTGGAGTACAATGGCATGCTTACAGCCACCTCAGCATTGGCCTGCTGGGCTCAGGCGATCCTTCCACCTCAGTCTTCCAAGTAGCTGGAACTACAGGTGTGTACTACCACACACGGCTAGTTTTTCTTTGTTTGTTTTTTTTTTATTGTAGAGACGAGGTCTCGCCAAGTTGCCCAGGCTGGTCTCGAACTCCTGGGCTCAGGCAATCCTCTCACCTCGGCCCACCAAAGTGCTGGGATAACAGGCTTGAGACATTGCACCAGGCCTCTATGCTGCTTTAAAAACATTTTCTATCATTATTTTAATAAAAGTAGAATATAATCATTGCTTTAAAAAAAAAAAAAACCTCAAACAATATGGTGATACAGTACAGAGATAAGGGAATGTCTACCCTCCCTGTTTATCACACCTACATATACAACATGTACAATAATCCCACTCCCCAAAGACAACCTATCATTTTCAGTATGATGGATATTAGGAATATGTATCAAGGGTAAAATCTTCCAAATTAAAAATTTATGTTTTCATAAAAATAAGGTTTTAAATATGTTATTCAATTACACTAAAGAAATTTTGCTTTTGTATCACTAGAATCATTAAAAAAAGACTTCAAATAAACATGCAAAAGAAGACAATTTTTAATGTGTACATCAATTTATCTACTTTCTTCAATGTATGTGGGGAATACAGGTCAGTAATTTGAAATACTTTATTAAAGTACAATACTTTTTTTTAAAAGAATATACGTAGATCTTGACAAGTGTGCACAATTCCATTATACATTCATATACATACCCACACATATATGCTTGCTATGCATAGAATGTATCTGGAAGGCTATTTAAGAAATTATTTATATATATATATTTTTTATTTCAAAGATGTGGGGTGCAACTGAGGATCAGATATAGAGGTAGCTATCATACAGGTAAATTTTGGCTCTCCCTCTGGTCCCCACTTTGCCTGGTTTGAAATCAGGTACCCTTACTGATGT
>CAUYQG010197339.1:0-35941 GCA_963574415.1 Tarsius wallacei | reverse complement strand
GAAGGTGCGCCGGCGCCAAGCCTGTCGCGGGGGGGGGGGCCAGGCGCGGTCACTGCACTCCAGTCAGGGCTACAGTGTGACACACAAAAAAAAAAAAAAAAAAAAAAAAAAAAAAAAAAAGGTAGTATCATGCTTTCATAGCTCCAGTAGTAGATATTATTAGAAAGTCATTCAGTATAGTAGCAAGTTATTCAGCTTGTTTATAAAATAGTTAAAACAAAAATTACTAGCAGCCTTATTGTAAAGCAAAGGTTTGAGTAGAAAAACCTAATTAAGTCTCATAATTGATCTTATGAAATACTGAGGATAAAATATAAATATCTCAGTGATTATTACTCATTACTTTGAATCATACCTATACTTTCTTAAGATACAAGCATTTTCTTTTTAATGACTTGAAGAGAAAAGACCACTATTATCCCTCTGCCACTTTCAAATATTTTTCTCTGGGGCATGATATTTTAAATTATCCATTAAAACTATCAGTATAAGGAAGCAAACATTCTAAATAACCAAATATTTAAAATAGATTCAGAAAAATATGAACTCTTGTAGGCATGTTACTCATCTTTCATTGTGTGATAAAACCATCAAACAATTTTTTCATTATATAAACAAAATATTTTCAGATGAGATTTGGTAGGTGGTGGATTTCAAATTTAACTAAAAATGTGCCCATAACATGTATCCGATTACTTTATTAACTCTGAATAGTTTAAATTCTTACACTAAAACAAGGTCTTGAATGGAAAAAAAAGATCTACATGTAATATCAAATCCAATAAAGGTATATTGTTCATTTTATGTATTTAACACTCATCTATAGTGACAGTTGTGTAACTGTCAATATGCTTTTAAAAAATCACTAAATTGTACACTTTAAAAGGGTAAATGTTATAGTATGTGAACTATATCTCAATAAAGCTTTTACTTAAAAAAACACATCTAACTAAATATTCTGTAAGAAAATTCTGCTAGGAAATAATATATGATTTTTTGTCCTTGCTAGGACCATATTTTAGAGAATATACAAAAGTAAAATAAGCAAAGTGTTAATTGCAGCCCAGATAAAGTGATGCTATCTGTTTAGAGTAGGAGATCTTTTGTGCTGTAATTACAAGCTTCAAATTCTTATTTCAAAGATTTGTGTGAAATTCCCACTGAAACCAGTGACCATTACACTACAAAGCTTAGGGTATAATTTGGCACGTTGTGCAGTATATTTAAATTTTTAAAGGATTCTTTGTTATAATTTTCATCTGTTTTTGTTTAACTGACAAAAAGATCAGGTCAAGGTTATGCTCTCATCATGGTATTTCTTTAAAGAAAGTCTGGATAGAAACATGAAAGTAACCCCAGTATAGCAATACAGATTTGAACTCATTGAAAATATTTGGAAATATTGCAAGCACTCTCCATTTGGATTTTGGAAGGAGAAGTAGATAGAAGAGTCATCCTTTTCTGGAAAAATGGTTCTGAGAGCTTCAAAGAATCTTGGAGTCAGAAGCACTTTAGAGATAATCTAGTTAAATCTAATGCCCCCCTTGAAGTAATAGAGAACCAAAGAGGTTAAGAAATTTACCCAAGATCGTACACCAAGTTAGTGGACAAACCAGAGAATGAATCTCCTAATTCCTTAACCAAAGCTTTTCATTCTCTCATTCCCAAGACTACTATCATCCAGGGAAAATAAAAATTTGTTAGGTATTCCCAGTCTTCAAAAATGTGTATATAGCACAATCCCATACACAGGGGGTGCTTAAGAGGTATTTTTAAATTATGAATTATTTTCCATTTATTTTTACTGGTTTTTCACACAATTTGTGAGGTACTTTGTAATTAATCTCATAATAAAGAAAATTGGACATGGAGAGATTAAGGGGGGTTAAGGAAAGGGTCAAACAGTAACCACATCTCCTTCCAAATTCCACTGTGCCTCATGAAATCTCAAGAGAGTTTCAAAAATCAGCCATATGAATGAGCCATGAAATGAATACTATCACACTCTGCTAGAGAGAGTGTAAACTGAAACAACCATTCTGGAAAACAATTCCACAACTGCTATCCAAAGCCTTTTAAAAATTTTTATAGTTTAACCTAATAATTCTATGTCTGGGAGCCAATTATATAAATATAAGTCAAGATCCAGAGATACAACTTTTCAGAGAATATTCATTACAGTAATACTTCTTTTGATAAAAAGTGGGAAGTAATGGTGAGGGTATAGTTAAGAGTACCATAGTATATTCATTTGATAATTATCACTGTAGCTAATAAAAGAAAATTTAGAATTTAACACAAAACCTATTTTATGGGTTATAGTATGAAGTTTCAGAAGTAGAATATACAATTGTATATATGGTATATATTTTTTAATGTAAAAGCCTGTGCATAGAAAAATATACTGGTTGTCTTTGGGTAGTAAAAGTATGGGTGGTTTTTTCTTATATGATCCAAGTTTATAATGGAAAATATGTATTACTTTTATAGTAGAAAAATCTCCAATAAGTATTATTATTAACACAAACATAATATGAGCCAATCAACCAAAAACCAATCCAGAAAATATCATGAGAATCTAATATTGGAATGAACTATATATAGGCTTTGGGTTCACGTTCCTTTTCTCTACATCACATCATCCAATGCCATTATTTCTCATGATGCTGCCAAGTGCTTTTTTCCCTTCAGAATCATGTATGATTAGCATCTAACATAATATATAGTTCTTTGAGAGTCTAAAGAATACCATTCACTCTAGCACTTATAAATACTTCATTCCATCGATTCGCTTGATCAGACCACACCAATTAAAACCAAACTGCACATGTCTCCCAAGCTGAGTTCAGGTGGAGAGGCTCCTCTGGCTGCATCCTGAGAGATTTCCTAATTTAAGACAGTCCCTCTTCTCCTACACATGGTGAAGTCATGTTTTCTCTTTCTACCATGACAGCATCTAAACTCATACAAAAGCATGAGGGGCCGTAATCCCTCATTCCACAATGTCCGAAGTTAACCAAAGCTGTCACACATAGATCTCTGGAAAGAGAGCAAACACTTTAAAGTTAATAGCAACCATCTACGAGGATAATAAAACATTGTGTTGAACAAGAAAACAGATCCTAGGGAACTCTGAAGCAAAAATGTTCATTTAAAGACGAGAATTTGTTAAGGGGGGTTTCAAAATTCCTGAGTCTCACCTTTAGAGAAATTCCCCCTGTTGCTTACACTTTGGAATGAAAAGGCCAGAGAGAAGAACGCTTTATTCCTCTGTCAGCGTAATTCATGTTCCAGCATTTGAAATGAAGAAGATCCTTTCCTGACTAGATCTCAATAAGACAACCATGAAGGCAAACTGACAACCTGGGCTTCTGCTGTCAGAGATCTGCACATCAATCAATGAGACTCCATATGGCATCTGTTTTCAGTGATCATGTCACTTACCATCAACATCACATTAAATCCTTGCGGTAAAAATGGGTTCTCTTCCCCATATTCACAAGCGGATGATCTCTGATTTCGTCCCCAGGCCTCTTACTTTGGGAAGAGAGCACACAGTGCAACAGTGTCTCCTGCTGCCTATTAGCGTTGTGACACGTGTACATGGGAGCGGCTCTTCCTCATGAAAAGGAATGAAGACCTAATCCTCCGCAGTGCTTGACTTCATTCCAGTGTATACTTTCTTTATACTCAATTACAACGGGCTTTGAATTTTGCATTGCTCATTTCAAAGTGTAAGGCTATCATTATCTCTGGTTTTAGAACTCTTCTATTATTTAGCAATTTCTCACATTCTTTTGACTTTTCACATGTTCACTCCCATCCCCGCCTGCTCATCACTCCTGCCCTCACCTCAAAAAAGCAATACAAGATAGCCAGTTAAACTTGGAGAACAGTTATATCAACAGAAGAATCTGAAATTTAGATGCCAGAGAGAAAATGACTGGTGTCAGGATGTATCCTTATTGTTTTACAGGTTTGGCATAACATTCAGTGGGAAATCATTCTGGATGAGTGCCACTAAAACCCACACAAGTACAAGTTAGCTTTTTAGTATTACTTCAGATCCTTGATGGAAGAAAAATGCATGTCTGGGAGCAATCACACTCAAGCATATATCTTCCTCTGAGGCAATTTTGTGAATTCAAAGTGATAAAAAGAAGTTGTGACTTTTGACATCACTGAATAAATTCTAAGGTACTGTTTGAATCAATCAGGTTACTTCTTTCCCTGAAATAAATCCAGTATGTTTACACGCTTACCATATGTCAAAAGAATGCATTTGGAAATCTCATGAATGAGTTCATTAATTAGTAACTTAATTGTATGTAAGAAAGGGGAAATCACTCATGTAGAAAACTGCACAATGTTTGCCCTGACTGTTTTTCCTCCCCAGTTTCCAGTCATTTCTCTAATTTTTAAGATCTGCTCCTGAGGAAGGCCTGGTTTTTATTGTCTCTCGTTTTGGGAAAATTTGACAAGCAGGATTGTACCCATCTTGGATGCTAAAGTAACTGGCTTTGAGTGCAAGGATAGTATGTAACATATGTGTTCAGAGTTAGCTGAGGAAGAGCAATTACCTTCCCTGGTCTCCCAGCAACAACAGTATTGAGGGAGTTAGAGTGTAACATGAATCAGTCTATTATGCCTCCCATTCCTTCAGAAGCAAAATAGCCTTTTGCTCTAAGATTGACTGTAGATCTGGTTTTCTACCTCTGTACCCTGATCTATAGCACTTACTGTCTATTTTGGCATGTAATCATGTCCAATCTTGAATCATCTTGCCACCAGAACGGGACTAACTTACTTACAGGTATCTTAAACTTGCTACATGGTCCCTCCAGCTCAGTGTACCCCCACTGAAATTTGATCTGAAATTTCTCTCTTTGTACTAGATAACACTAACAAATTTTAAAGCATGTTGAAGAATCATATTTGTGTTGCTCTTCAGAAATTTAATTAGTCAACCACTTCTAACTTGAAGCCTTGTACATAAGGACATGTTTGATTGCTGAATATTTTATTCTTCCTTTTATTGGCTTAAGCATAATGCTGAAAGTTCTGATGACTCAATCTGAGTGAAAGAAAAAGACACATTTTTGAATAAGAATTACCTTACCATTTAGCAGTATCATTATCTCTCCATACGCAGAATGTTTTTCATTTCAACATGCCGTTTCTGATGCCCTGAGTAGGAAGACCGTTAAAGGTAAACACCTGAACGAATCCTCTAGTTTAGGGACGCATTTGGCTATTGGTTTTTGCTTTGCATTTAAACTGGGGACTCCTTTAGCAAGACAATCAGCCCCTCCTATGGTGGAAAGCAACTTCTGATCTCTGTTTATGTGTTCTATTAATAATTATATTTGTGTTTGTAGTATGTACTGTCTCCTGATCGCTGAGCTCATACCTATTATAATCCTCTCTAAATAAATAACATTCAAATTCCATTCCCCAAAGACCTGCTAGCAAAGACCATTTCCCTCCATTTTTCTAACATTCTAGGACTTAAACATTCACTGAAAATATATATTTATTTTAATGCAAAAATTAGAATGAAATAACTAGGAGCCACTAAAACTCATACAATGTTTAAATGCATCTAGCGGTCTTTTTTTTTTTTTTCTGGGAAGATGTGGTATATAAACCATAAATAACAAACTATACTGAAGTCAGAAAAGCAGAAAACAATGTAAAAATAACTTCAAATCAATGCTAGAAAACAATAGAGAAAAATCATTAGAAAAAGTATTTTTAAAATTGTTTTATTAACTTTGCTAAGTATTAGGCTTAATGCTATCATTATTCTAGTGTTATTCTTAAAGAAAAGTTCATTCCATTTTTGCGTCCTCAATGCTTAATACAATGCCTGAAACAATGAAGGCACTCACTAAGCATTTAACAAATGAATGAGGGAATTAATGAATTAATGAATGAACGGCCAATGTACCTTACCACTGATGTTCAGTTTATGGATGTGCCTGAAACAAAGATCTAGAAGGTAAGCGAATAATTAGATATCAAATGCCTTTAACCTGGGTTCCTTGAAATGAATCTTGGGACTCTTTCCAGAGTATTTGAGAGGGGCTCAGCTGAAGAAGTTATTATGGAAGGGAGGAAAAGATAGAATCCAAGGTATTTGGAAGGCTCTAGGTAGATTCTCAGAGAGGTTAAAGTTGGCAAATTCTATTGCCAATAATTCTTCAACTTTTGTTTTAAATAACTTCTCATATTATTTCACAAACTTCATTCAGTCCTATATTTATGTGAATAATATTTACAGGGAAAGCATCATATCATTTGTCTAACATGTATTTGATTTTTTAAACCATAGCCACAGGGAAAACCACAGGAGAAGCTGATCTCATTGCTGAGAGAGAACACATTTGGACTTCTCATTGGGATCAAGGTCAAGAGTATGCCCAAAAGTGTGTTTATTGAGGGCAACACAGAAAATCTTGGCAGATGTTATCAATTTGGGAACAAGTTCATGTATCTGCATTGACATCAGGCAATTTGTTAGGCCCAGAGGCAGGATTCTAAATGATGTACAAACAAGGCAAAAATAAGAAAGTCATTTAAAAAGCACATCATTAGATTCAGAATAAAAATACTACCCCCAACTAGTTTATACATAAAACACACCACCTTGTGGAATGGAAGATAAATGCTTTACTATGTTCTGCCACTTATGAATGATGTCATTACTGTGATTACATGAAGAAGAAACTTCTTAGCTCCAGATGGTCACCATTCCCCCTCTCGGGTAGCCTTAGTACTCATAAGTAAGTGTAATTTTTGTTCAATTTAATTGTATAAAAACACATTGCCTTTTTTCACTGATATGAGTGAGTGAGCACGCTCTTTTACCTTATTACTCCCTTCAGTCTTTGTTAATGTGTTTTTCTATATGATTATTCTTTTGGTATAGCAATCACAAGCTTTGTCTAGATAACCAAAATAGACTTTTAGAAACCTCTTCTCTACTAGTTTCTAAAAGGGGTCAGATTTTTTTTTTAATGTTTATTAAACTCTACAGTGTTCAAACAAAGATACTGCTTTACTTCCGACATGTATTGTGCTAGGCACCCACTATTTAACGTGGGAAGAAAAGAGAAGATAATTTTTGTTTTTAACATTCATACACTAAATAAATATCTCAACCCTAATTATTCCCAAGATACTATGGAGTTTAGAAACTGTGTGTTTTAACACCCTTAAATTAAGAAATTGAGACCTGGAAAGGTTAAGTGAATCGCCTAACATTACACTATCAGTAAATGGCTGAGCTAAGACCAAATCCCAGGCCTTCTATACCTCCTCGTGTATTTTCTACTGTATGACACAATATTGCTTAAAAGTAAAGTGAATTTTAAATGGGCTTTCCAGACGGTAACATTCATTATGCTTAGCAACCATACTACTTATTCAAAAGCTATCAATCTTTTGGGTTTTTTTTATATCTCATATCTTAAAATTGATGCTAAAGTCTCACTTGATGAAAATAAAGCTATTTTATCCACTTCCTAAATGTGATATTCTAAAAATATGTATTTTACTTTGAGATTTGCTTGGTTGTATGTGTATTTTTAAAACTAACATAATGGAAACACTTCTGATTTTCCCATTAGCTATAAAAGCTATGTTTTTGCTTTTAGATGAGAAAACAATGTAGGTATTTAATCTTTTGCACATATGAATTCTGCCAGACACTTGGCTAGTCCATGTTACATAAGTTTGATGACAGCTATCTTGCAATTTCTAATTGAAGGAGCTTTAAGCAATCGTGCTAAAGCCATGTTCAGTGTGTAGAGCAATGAAGAAGCCCAGATACTGGAGAGAAATCTTTCACTGCAGTTGTTAATAGAATTCAAATTCCAGATTGTAAGGCAGCCAGCTGCAGCCCAGTTGTGATATACCATATGAAAAGGAACAGATGAATTTACTACAAATGATTTATTTGAGAAAGCAGAAATATGCTATTTAAAATTCATGCAAGCCAATTTAAAACAACAACAACAAATACATCTTTGATTTTGGACCATTACATTGAAATAAGACCTGGCACCTAAGTAAAAACTCTTTGGCATCCTAAAACTATGCGATGTTGAGCATATTTAACTTCCTTCTTTTGAAAAAGTTTTTTAATGGAATTAGAATGCCATTTGTATCATTTCCTTTTTTAAAATGGGTATAAAAATTCAGAAAACATGTTTCATAGATGGCAAATAAAATATTTTGCACTCCCCGATGAGTCTTAAAATATTAATTCAAACACGCTAGGTTTCTTTTCTTAAAAAGTACATATTTGTCAATGAAGAAAAGAAAAGATCATGTTAAGTATCTTATTAAAGTTGGCTTGGAATAGTCTATTTCAGCATTAGTTAATGCTGAGTTGTTACTCTTTTTTTCTTTTTTTTTTTTTTAAGCTGTGAACAATTTAAAGCAGGGATTTTCAAACTACAGATTTTGACCCATTTACTAGGTCCTGACCAGAATTTTCTAAAATAAAATAGACATAGCAGCAAAGATGCATTATAAATAGAGAGAATAACTACTTTGAGTCTTAAGATAAAATGTATTTTTGTACATGAATCATGGTTAAAAGTTTGAAAAACAATGATATAGAGTAAAACAATTATGAAAATCATTTTCAACATTTTCTGCATATTCCTCCTCCTTAACTTCTTTCTTGGTAACCCTTTACCCTTTTACCACTAATTATCACAACCTGAAATTTTTTTTCCCACACTTAAAACTTTGCAGATGGAAGGAAGAAATAGGTATACTAACAGACAATGAAGAAACATGTAGGTAAACCTCCCCAGAAATCAATTTATTTTCAGTAAATAACTAGAAGTCAAGATGTGTAAATATCATTATCATGATACCTTGTACAAGTCCTATTCTGATTTGTTTCCCTAGAATATTTGGTGAGAATAACAATTACTGCTGCCAAATTACTGTCCAGAACGCTTGGGAAATTAGTATTAGCAGGCTAATAATATTGTGGGCTACTCTGAGCAAGATGTTGGATAAACATATGATGGGAAAAGACCTGTTCAAATGGCAACGTAAGGCCCCTATTAGTTTTCCTCGACATGCTTTCTTTCTGGCTGTTCCTTATATCCTTAGAAATATTTCTCACAGGTAAGATTGTTTTTGATGTGTTTAATATTCCCATACTGTCTAAGAGGCTCTTTGAGAATAGAGAACGTGGCTTACAGGATTCTATATCATCTTAGAACCCAGAAAAGAGCTCTATGAACAAGGTGACTTAAGAGATGCTTATAATAATTAGTCAAACAAATCATCATGAATGGTGAGGGATGGAGGAAGACTTAAAATTTATCATGAGCTGGAAACAGACACTACTGACCTTAAAATATGGCCGGTGTGGTGGCTTATGCCTGTAATTCCAGCACTTTGGGAAAATTGCTGAACCTAAGAGTTCAAGACCAACCAAGGCAACATAGTGAGACCTTGTCTCTACAAAAGAATCAAAAAAATTAGGTAAGTGTGGCGGTGTGTCTCTGTAGTCCAAGCTACTCGGAAGGCTGAGGAGGAAGAATCC
Organism: Tarsius wallacei; assembly: GCA_963574415.1. Classification (NCBI taxonomy): domain Eukaryota; kingdom Metazoa; phylum Chordata; class Mammalia; order Primates; family Tarsiidae; genus Tarsius; species Tarsius wallacei. Next base: position 26,367 of record CAUYQG010197339.1, on the reverse strand, counting down.
TTGAGCCCAGGAGGTCAAGGCTGTGGTGAGCCGTGATCATGCCACTGCATTCCAGCCTTGGCAACAGAGTGAAACCTCAACTCAAAAAAAAAAAAAGGAGAAGAAAAGGAAAAAAAATAAGTAACAATATCTGTTGTATTTAGAGAATATAAATCATAGCTGATCTAGGCCAGAATACATTTAAAATGCTCTTATTTAATGTGGTGTGAGTGGCACTTGGGAATCTGTCAGTGGTCAGTTCATCAAAAAAGTGATTAAGTTGAGGAACCTTTTTTTAAGAGTTGTGGGGTACATGTGAGGATTTACTATATAAGTAAATTGCATGCAGGTGAGATTTGGGCTTCTAGCGAGCCCTCTCTCTCCCTGGTAGTGAATATGGTACCCAATGTGTGGTTGTGTTCCCCCACCCCTCTCTCCCCCTATTAGAAGTGCTCAGCGTCCATTGTTCCCACCTTTGTACTCTTGTGCCCAATGTTTAGGGTCCACTTATGAGTGAGAACATGCAATATTCAGTTGGGAATCATTTTTAAACTTATACATTCTTCGACATGCTATTTTAATCTAAAACATAACTGTACATTTATTTGCCAATCTCTTGAATAGAGGGTCTAAACCTTTCTTTGAGTATGATCCACTTATTGGAATTCAGCCTCAGTACTCTCATATAAATCATATCCATAAATGTATTGTCTATAATTCCCTATTTTGGCTTATTTAAAGTATATCAAGAACTTAAAGATGTTCATAAAGCAATCTGCATGTGGAACCCTGGACATTTATGACTCTCTCAATGTTTTTTTGTTCGCTCCAATTCAATGGAAACATTTGAAGTCATTTTCCTTTTTTGAGCCTTTCCAAAGCATTCAATTTAATTTTGATAGAAACAACCATTTTTTTCCTATTTATATTTCATATAACAGTTACATAATGATTTATATAACAATTAAATTCTATAATTACAGTAACAAGTATACTTCACATAAATAGAGTGAATAAATACAATTGACTGATAAGCCTATAACTACCTAGTGAGAACATACATGTGCGTTTGTTATGACACAGTAGTGTGTTAGCTATAATGTTATTGTGCTCAATGGGTTTCATAGGGGCAATAGAGAGGATCCGTTTATTAGCATTATCCTAGTTAAATAGAAGTGAATTACAAGAGTCCTTAGTTATAGGGGATGTTCAGAAGGAAGTTAGATTACAGTGGGCTGAGAAGTAGAGTTGAAGACATGGAAACTGAATCAGATCACTCTTCCAAGAACTTTGCGAGGAGGAATGAGTGCAGTAGTGGAAAATGTAACTCGAGTTGATGGATAAGATAAAAGAGACCTGAGAAAATTTAAATTCTAAAAGTAGTTAAATCGAAAGAAAAGAGGGAAGATGATCACTAAAGTTTCTGAGAAGGCAGGAATGAAATCTTTTACATATGTAGAATAATTAATCTTGGATAACAGGAAAGGCATCTTTTTCATTGTAATAGGAGAGAAGAAGAATACGAATTTGGATGCAGGGAAGTTTTTAGGTTTGGTAGCACAAATTAAAGGAGTTCATATCTGGTAACTTTTTTTTTTCTTCTGAATGGTTAGAGAAGACATCTGCTGACAGTGAGGGGGAAGGCAAGAAAGTTAAATGTTTATGAATGATAGTAAAGATTTGAAATAGTTGTTGCATAAGAGGAAGAAAATGACCACCAAAGAAACACAGAATAGTAATTCAGTGTTGAGATCCTCGCTGAGATAAGAAAGCACTGTGTTATATGCCAGGTTGAACAAGTAAAATGGGCGGAGCATGCAAAAACAAGTAAAACATTGTTTCTGTTAGTAAAATGGGAAAGAAAGACATATAAACAAACTATTTTAAAAGAATAGAATATATAAATGGTGGCATATTGCAAAAATTAGTGAACCTGGGCTACACATAGCAACATAAATGAGTTTTTAAAACTTAATATTGGGCTGGGCATGAAGGCTCATGCCTGTAATCCCAGCACTTTGGAGGCTGAGGTGAGAGGATCACTTGAAGTCAGGAGTTTGAGGTTATAGTGAGCTATGACTGCACCACTGCTTTCCAGTTCAGATGACAGAGTAAGAGTGAGATCCTGTCTCAAAAAAAACCAAACCAAAAAAAACTTAATGTTGTTATCATGCCAATGTCAAAACTCATCAAGATGTGTACATTAAACACGTGCATTTTTTTGGTATATCAATTATACTTCAATAGTGCTAAAAAAAAAACTACAAAGACTGTATAGATTAAAGATAACAATTTTTATCAATCCAAAACATTAAAAAAAACAATGTTGAATGAAAGGAGTATGATGATATAAAATATAATTTTATTCAAAAACAGATAAATATATGTCTTAGGAATGCATACATAGATATGGGATTAAATATCAGGAAATGTAAGAGAAAGATTACCATAAACGTCAGATCATAGTTACCTCTGGGAGAAAGGAGAGGGTGTGATCAGAAAGGGACATATGGAGACTTCCGAGATACCAGTGATATTCTGCTTCTTGATCTGAATAATGATGTGGTTGATCATAGCTCAATCAGGGAATCAGAATGACTTTGGATTATAGGCTAAGGGATTTCTTATGGGAATTAGACCCTAGACAACTGTGGAGGAGTCGGGGAAATAAAGTTATTCCAGAGGAAGTTGGAGGACCAGAAGAGTCACCAACTGATCTAGCTGAGAAGCCAAGCACATCCAGTTGCCAAAAAGAGATTACAAGGTGATAACCAGTGAGAAGTCGGTGGGAAGCTGTTGTTTCTGTGGGATGGCAGCCAAGCTTCTGGGCATGAGTCTGGAACCAACGCTGGAAAGAAGACCCGCGTGATGAGCAGAGAAGAGCAAGGACAAGCCGACACCTGCAGGACCTCTGTAACCCCCTATCTTCACACCTTCCACACCAGTCTTCAGGTAGTAGTGGCTGCTGCTTCACCTCTGCCTCCCAAATCTCACACAGGCTGCTCTTCTGGCCCACTCTAAACCAGGGCCACGCATGGAAGGGAATACTGGGAAACACAGCTCCCAGGTTAATCGAGTTGAAACAGAATGATCCAGCGGAGGTGATCACATGAATTTCATTTATAGTTATTATAATGGACATTTGTGGTTAAGTGTTTTCCTGAAGCTATAATAATTCATAACTAAAAAGACCAGCAATGAATTAATCAGTAAAAGAACAGACGTGTCATTTCATACCATGTCCCTGTAGTGCTACGTGAAAAAAAAATGCTGTGAAACTAAAGGAACGACTTTGCCTAAGAGGGTCAGAAAAGCTTTCATAGAAAAGGAGACATTTTATTGACTACTTACTATGTATCAGACATTATAATATGCTCCTTACTTATATAATTTTACAACAATCTTAAGAGCTACATGTTATACTTCCCATTTTTCAGGTAAAGAAAATGAGGTACAGAGAAATAAATCAACTGTCCCAGTGCCACATTAGCTAACAAGAAACAGAGTAGTCATTTGAAGCAACTCTGTGTTACTCTAACTACTCTGAGCCACTGCTCTCCACAGCCTTCCATTTGAGTCTTGACAGGCAAAGAGAAGATACCTGGCAGGCAGAGCAAATAGCTAGCAACATGGAAGAGTGAGGTTTGCTTTAAGGTCAGTGTGAGCCTGGCGCGGTGTGAGCCTGACGCCTGCAATCCCAGCACTTTGGGAGGTGGAGGCGAGAGGTCCATGGGTTCGAGACCAGCCTGGGCAACCTGGCGAGACCTTGTCTCTACAACAAATTTAAAAAATTTAGCTGGGTGTAGTGGCGCACGCCTGTGGTTCCAGCTACTTGGAAGGCTGAGGCAGAAGGATCACCTAAGCCCAGCAGGTCGAGGTTGCAGTGGCTGTGAGCATGCCACTGCACTTCAGCCTGGGTGACAGAGTGAGACTCTTACTCAAAAATAAAAATAAAAATAAAGGTCAATGTGGCTGATGAATGTCTGTGGGGGAAATGGCGAAAGAGGTGAAAGATAAACTTTGGTAAAATAAAGGTAAAATTTGTCGAAGGTTTTTTTATGCCATAGTAAAGTTTTAAACTTATGGTCAACAGGGAATCATTGGAAATTAATAAGTAGGGAAACAGCACCATCTGATTTGTTTTAAAATTCTGGTAGTAATGATTGAATATATATATGCCTTTGTATATGGGAGCAATCCTTTTCATTTAGACTCTATTATTTGCACAGAACTTTCAATCACGTGATTTGTTTTGATTCTCACAATTAGCCTATGAGGAATGCAGAACAAGTATTATTATCCCCATTGTGTGAACTTTAAAACTGAGGCTTGGTGAGGTTAAATAATTTGCCCTGTACTATTTGGCTAATAAGTGACAAACTTTGGATGAAAACCCACATTTCTCTGACTTCTTGTTTTCTCTAATTCTCCTTACCTCATATTGCCTAACTCGACCTGGGCAAATGCAAAAGTAAGGAAAACAGCATGAATCAAAACCCCCAAGCTTTCCAGTGAGCTGTAGCCAGATCTAGTGAGTTTTCTATTTCTTGAATTCTAGGAGCTGAGAACTAATTGGCATCATCATCTTTTGAGAAATTAAATTTTAGTCATGGAATTTCTGTTTGAACTAAAATTATATGACTCACAGATATATTTTGATTTAAACCTAGTGACAGAAAATTGGTCCATAGTGGGGATATAATAATTCTGGATAGACATAAGTTTTGTATTTTAAAAATGAAACAAAGTTTTCTAATTGTAATGAACAAGAGAATGCAATTAGTCCCAATTGCCAAATCAGAAACTGCGCCAGGAATTTCAAAAAAGGGAAAAAATGGAATAATATTCAACATGAATGCCGGGGAAAGAATGCTTCCAGAGGCTCTAAGACTCTCCATGGGAAATCAGTTTCTTCAGTACCTTAAATCTCCACATCCATACCTTTCATCAACACTGAGAATTTCCTCGATTTTAAAATTCCTGGTTCAGTATTCTGTTTTCCTTTATTAAAACTCCTGTCATTGCTCTGAAATCTCCACCTCAGTTTATAAACTCTGAATTTATGAATGCCTTGAGGATTTTGTTTTCCAATGGTATCAAATTTTTCCTTTTAATGTAACCAGTGAGGAAGAACATAAATAAGGACTGAACAGGGGCAGCTGGCATCCAAAAAAGTCACATCCTTTTCTTTATCCCAGTTGCTGTCTCCCGGAACTCTGTTGAAGGAAATGCCCAGGTTTCTATCCTGGTAACTTGTTGGGTCTGTAAAGTGACTGCTGCTGTGAAGCTTCCCCTGCCCCAGCGTGATTACATTGAAATTCAGACTTTTACCAGAAGACAATTTTCTCAATTCATCACCCTTCCAAGGACATTATGTATGCATCGCTTTCTCAGAGTGAGCAACTGCAAAACAACATGGGAAGATGCCACGTCAGGTTTCTGTACATTCCAATTTATATTACTGTTTTTCTGAACTGGCTTTTTAACTATTGTAAGCGTGTATTAATGTTGTCTCTCCCTCTGCAAAACCGCTCAGGTCTGAAGACTTAAAACCAAATCCAAAGGGGGAAAAAAGTAGAAGATAAATACATGTTCCTCTTGTGGAACAAAATAATTGGGGATAGGTGTCAAAGCACGTGATTCTAGTGTCCTATTAAAATTGGTGTTTTTACCTACAAAAGCATTCTTTCTTTCATTATTCTCACTTGGCTTGAAAGATGCTGCTTAATAACCAGCCAAAAATATGAGAGATTCAAATACTAAGCATTTAAGTATTGAGTATATTGCAGTATGTGAAGCTGGCTTTACAACCCATTGGCTTTCATCCACAAGAATTCAAAATGGAAAATGTACCTAATGAAGGTTTATACATAACTTCTGGGAAACTTCTTTGGATTTAATTTTTTAAAAGTTAACCCTATTAGTCATTTTATATAAGTGGTCCCAAAGAGATCGCCACAAGTGGCCAGCTTTCATTTTTATACCTCAGTGATTCACAGCACTGTAAATGGAAGGGCTGGCCCTAGTCTTAAAATGACAGCTTGTTTGGTTACAGGTAGGCTAAAGTCATTCAAAATGAACCACAATTAATAGAGCTATAAACCTTCTACTGCCTGCTTATGCAGCTACCTGAAAGGTTATTCTAACTATCTGATCCAATATATTAGCTGACTTAGATGTAATCCATTCTTCAATAGCAGTTCCTTACAAAGCATTAGACAAACTGTCCAAGCATCTTGTCTTCTCTGCAGGGGTAGAGATTATGCTCTTGCATTCTGTGATGAAATACTAAACTGCTTTTGCCATCACCACACAAGGGCTTAGGACGTCTTCCTTTGTACATGGTTGGGGAAGTAACCCTTCCTTTCTCTTGTACTTCCCCTTGTGTCTATAGCAACATGCCCTCAAAATATTTATCCTGTTTTAATGGGAAAAAACCCTTTACTACTTGTTGAGATTTATACGTTCAAAAATAAAAGTATAGCCTGATGATTACAGGTAGGTAAAGTTGCTCCACAATCCAGCTTTTTGTAGCACAGATAATAGACATAGTAAAAGCTCTTGTTTCTGCTTTTCTCTATTCAGTCAAAACGGCCTGCTTCTCCAAGCAGTCTAATTTAGATCCTTTTCTGGTCAGTTTGAGAATGAGATAATATTCATGGAGCCCTTCCTTTTTACAGATGAGAAAGAATTCATGAATTCGACTTTTGAGCTTTGACTTATGCTCTTCCTTCTTATCGTTGTATACTGGAATCCTATTTTAAATGAGTTATCTCTAAAAATGAGTTAATACATGCAAAATAGTTAGAACAGTACCTACACTTGGTATATGATGCTATATAAACATTTACTCATTAATATTTTTTATTTCGACTCCTTTGTGAAGCCTTGTCTATCCTCATCTGATCACTCCTCTCTCTGTACAACCACGTTTCTTGAACTGGTTTTCCTATTTAAACATACATTGTATTTAATTATTTATGTTTCCCTCTCCCTCATTAGACAGTAAGCTATTTGAGGGCAAGAACCATGAATTTTCTTTGTATTGTCTTCTTCCTAAATTGCATTACTTTTCAGGCATTACATTCTTTAAAAAGTGTTCATTAACTTCATTGTAATGATGACCTTCAGAAGCAGTGGGAAGTTAACCAATAGAGGCTTCACGCTTAAACCTACCTACAAATATGGAAAGACACCAATTTAGTTTAGGTATGGTGTAGACAAATTGGGTTGCAATAAGATTAAGCAAGTAGCATAATCAAATGGCAGGGACCAGAAAAAGGTAAATATAAAACAATAACAAAAAATGTACAAAAAAATGAGATTAACAATGGGATTAATTTAGATTGGAATTCACTCAAGCAACAGGCAGATTGAGGCATGATTAAGGACAAAGATCAACACTAGGTAAATGAGGAGAGCAAGATGACGCATGGTTCAGACCCCTCTATGGAGAAGAAAAAAAGTTGCAATCTTAAGAAGGCATCTGAAATGGCTTCTGAGTGTTGCATTGATAGGTAACTGTGGGAGAGGAAATGAAAACATTCTTTTTTTTTTTTGAGTTGGAGTCTCACCCTGTCACCCAGGCTAGAGTGCAGTGGCACACTTAGTCACCTCGGTGTCGACCTGCTGGGCTCCGGTGATCCTTCCGCCTCAGCCTTCCAAGTAGCTGGAACTACAGAAGTGCGCTACCGTGCCTGGCTAATTTTTAATTTATTGTAGAAACAAGGTCTCGCCAAGTTGCCGGGGCCGGTCTCGAACCCGTGGGCTCAGGCAATCCACTTGCCTTGGCCTCCCGAAGTGCTGAGATTACAGGCTGAGCCACCGAGCCCAACCAAAACGTAATCTTTTAATGAGGAAGGATAAGTCTACATTAGTTTTGTCCCCAAGACTTTTGTTAAAAGATCAGTTTATTAGAGTAGTCCCCATTTACTCAGATTCATCTTCATGAATGTACTTTCTAGAGCTGTGTCCAGATAGTAGTGCCATTTCTTCAAAGAGAATCAAAGATATAATCATCACTTAACTAGAGATCAATTCCAATTTTCTAAAAACTACAAAATTTCCCATATTGAATTTTTTCTCTAGAACTAATAGCTGAGCTTTTGACCAGAGTTCCAAGGACAATACAAAAAAAAAATCATGGTTCTTGCCCTCAAATAGCTTACTGTCTATGAGGGAGAGGGAAACATAAATAATTAAATACAATGTAAGTTTAAATACGAAAACAAACCCAAGAAACACATGGCTGTACAGAGAGTGGAGGGATCAGATAAGGATAAAGACTTCACAAAGGAGTCAAAATAAAAAATATCATATCCCCTTAATGTTCACTAAGTGAAATATCAGATATACAAATCTCTAAGTGTCGCTTGGTTGCAAATGATGAGTCCCGAAGTCTACAAGTGATCCCTTTCAACGGGGTACCCCTAGGAATACTACATGGTTCAGACCTAATATTCCACAGTATCGCTTACTTGGATCAGAGAAGGAAGGGAGGGGGGACATTGAGTAGGATGGAGCAGAGAACAGGAAAATACTGTTTAGACTTAGAAGTCACTGGGAAAGTGAAAATTAATCGTTTTGATAATAGGAGAATTAAAGAGGACATATTTCCATCTATAAGAAAGTTAAGGAAGACTATAAGTGCAGATGGTTAGAAGGACTTGGCCCCCAACACTTTAGTATGCCCTGGGACTGTAGTTTATCTCTTTCCAAGTTTGCTCCTTTTCTATGTGTAGAAGGTTGTCCCCTGACAATTTAATTTTTTTTAAGCTAGAAAGTCTGAAAAGAACTCAAGTCATTGAGTGAAGAGGATTTTTATGTTCTATCGCTTGGACTCTTAACACTTAAAGAGGGTTAATCAAACATTTGTGTTTTTAAAGTCTGAGAGCTCTACTGTCAAGAAAGGCAGTCATCTTTGACCTCCCTCTCTGTAGTGGGTGTCTGATGTTTCTTTGGCTATCCCAAATTCAATCTCCTCCCTACTAGCTCCCTAACTTTTTGGGAGTGAGGATTTTCTTCACTAAATTTTGTGAAGCTTTGAAAATTATCAGTCAGGGTAACTTGCTCTCCCTGCTCTTAGAAGAAAGTTAAAAACCTTTAGCATGACCTGTAACGCCTTTCATAATCTGGTCCCTGATGACCTCTCTGACCTTGGTTTACTCTGTTCTCCTCACTCGCTCCCTGAGCTTCAGCAACTCAGGCTTCCTTTTCATCTCTTGAACACACTAAGCTCCGTATTATCTCAGGGACTTCACACATGCTGATCCCTAGATAACTTCTCCTCTGTCAATTATCTGCCTGGCTACCTCGTAGCCTGGTCTTACCTAAACTGTCACTAAAGAAGCCTTACCATATCTCCTGCTCTAAACTCTGTTCCTTCCCTTCATAGTAGATATCACAACTTTTATGTATCTATTTTTGCAATTACTTGCATAACGCCTGTTCATGGGTATGACAAAGTACAGGCAATGTCCCTATGCCTGCTAGCTTCATGTTTTGCTCACGTCTGTTTTGCTCACTACTGGATCTCTAGCACCCAGTAGGATGCCTGACTTACAGAAGATCTTTGAGAATCATCTTGAATCAGATGGTTGAATGAATGTATGGGAGTCATCACATTATGATTTCCTCTCCTACCTTCACCATCATTTCCTACACCAAATCAATTATTAAAGCAGCAAGCCTTTCATTTCATCTCTAAAATATGCCTCTATTATCAGTCTCTGATTTAGTTCAGGCACTTATCATCTCTTACCTGGACCTTTGCAACAGCTTCCTAACTGGTCCTCTCATCCCCAGTCTCTCACCTTTTATACTATAGCCGGAGTGATTCTCTAAAACACCAATCTGATCCTATCCACTTCTTTACTTGAAACTCTAATAGCTTCTCATCACCTACAGGAAGAAGGCCAATCCTCTTGCAAAGCCCTAAGTGACTTATGACTTAGTTCCTATCTATCGCTTCATCTCCCCACTACTCTGTACTTTTTTTTTTTTTTGAGTTGAAATCTCACTCCTCTCCAAGGTTGGAGTGCAGTGGCATGCTCTCAGCCACCCCAGCGTAGACCTGCGGGGCTCCGGCAATCCTTTTGCCTCAGCCTTCCAAGTAGCTGGAACTACAGGCGCACATTACCACGCCCGGCTAATTTTTTGATTTATTGCAGAGACGAGGTCTCGCCAAGTTGCTGGGGCTGGTCTCGAACTCTCAGGCTCAGGCAATCCACTTGCCTTGGCCTCCCAAAGTGCTGGGATTACAGGCTGAGCTGCCGAGCCTGGCCCATATTTCATATTTCTAAGATCTATCTATAATCTTTTTTCAGTCTGCAAGTTGAGATTAATTACTTAGTTATTAACTGAGTGGGTTACAACTAGTGTTCATTTTTTAAAAATTTTTATTTTAAAGATGTGGGGTACAATTTAGGGTTAGGTATACAAATGTTCATTATGCAGATACCCTTGTTGATGAGGTGTGCCCCCCTCTCCCCTGGCAGTTTCCCACTACTGCCAATCTAGCCCCTACCCTTAGTATTCATTTTTTAAAATGATGTAGAAAAAAAGTATGAGACTACATCATTTATAATAAAAGTTATTTTTTGTGTATATGTGAAATTTTGTTCAAATGCACACACATATAGTATATATTATGTATAAATAAATGTGTGCATTAGGTCTCTATGTATAATACATTTCTTGCTATAAAACTGTAGTATAGATCAGGCATGATGGCTCAGCCTTGTAATCTCAGCACTTTGGGAAGCCAAGGCAAGAGGATTGCCTGAGCCCGGGGGTTCGAGACCAGCCTGAGCAAATTGGTGAGATCACATCTCTACAATAAATCACAAAAAAATTAGCTGGGCATGGTGGCATGCATCTATAGCTCCAGCTACTTGGAAGGTTGAGGCAGATGGATTGCCTAAGCTTAGCAGGACGAGGCTGTGGTGGCCGTGAGTGTGCCACTGCACTCCAGCCTAGGCGACAGAGTGAGACTCCAACTAAAAAAACCCCAAAAAAGTGTAGTATAATTTAATTAAAAAAAAAAAAAAAACCACTGTTCTACACTGTGGGAACTTTTCTGTCCTCTCAATAAATCCTGTTTTCTTGCTAAACAAAACAAAACAAAAACAGTTCTAGTATCTAGAACACAGAAGGAGCTAAATAATTGTATCTGCCTCAGAACTTTTAAAAATGAGGTAGAAGGATAAGCAAATTTGTTTGAATAAACCTAATTCCAATGATCTCCTAATATCTCCTCTTTATCTGACTTTCTATTCTTTAAGTCCCAAATTATTTCAATACATCAAGGAGACATGACAATCCTAAATGTCCACACTTCTGATAGCAGAGCTTCCATACACATGAAACAAAAACTGATAAAACTGAAAAGAGAAATAGAAAAACCCACAATTGTATAGAAGTGTTAAAAACTACCTCTCAATTATTGATATAACAAGCTGACAGAAAATCAGTAAAGGTACACGAGACATGTTATCAACCAACTTGGGCAGTCCAACTAGCAAGAGCAGGATGTATTTTCTTCTCAAGTGCTCATAAAACATTTACCGAACTAGACCTTATTCTGAGTCATAAATCAAGTCTCCATAAATTCAAAATGATTCAAGTCATATCAAGTAGACTTTCTGACCACAGTGCAATTTAATTAGAAAGCAGTAATAGAAAGATATATTTAAAATCCCCAGGTATTTGAAAATTAAACAACATACTTCTAAATAACTCATGGGCAAAGAAGAAAACACAAGAGAAATTAGAAAGTATTTTGACTAAGAGAAAAATTTAGGACTAACAACTTATATTAGGAGGAAAAAGAAATATCTCAAATAATTGATTCAACTTATACCTTAAGAAACTAAAAATGGAGGAGCAGATTAAACCCAATATAAGTAGAAGGCAGGAAACAATAAAGAACAATAAAATAAAAAGGAGTAATAAAGAAAATCAATAAAAATCTGGTGGTTTATGAAAATCAATATGATTGATTAATCTGTACAATCTAATCAAGAAAAAAAAACTAAAAGAGGATACATTACTATAGATCTTATAGACATTGAAAGGATAATAATGTAAAGCAATTTATACCCATAAACTGACAGCTTAAATTAAGTGGAAAACTCCCTTGGAAGACCCAAACTACCATTCAAGAAGAAATAGATAATCTGAATAGCCTTATATCTATCAAAGAAATTGAAACTATTAAAAACAATCCCACAAAGAAAATTCCACTGTGAATTCTACCTGACATTTAAGAAAGAAATGTCAATCCTATACAGACTCTTTCATAAAAGTGAAGAGTGAGAATATTTCCCAACTCATTCTATGAGGTTAGCATTACCCTGATACCAAAGTCATCAAAGATATCACAAGAAAAGAAAAAGACAGAACAATATTTCTCATGAACAAAAATGTAAACATTCTAAACAAAATTTTAGTGAATCCAATCTATCAATATAAGACGAATAAATCACAATAAAGTTGGGATGCAAGGTTAGTTTAAGATTCAAAGATAAATCAATGTGAATCATCCTACTAACAAACTGGGAAAAAAAAAAAAAGAGAAACACTGATCATCTTACAGACACAGAAAAAAATGGACAAAATTCATCATACATTCCAGATAAAAACTCTCAACAAACAGAAAAAGAAGAAAAGCAATACCAAGAGTTAAAAGAAGTGTGAAGGAACTTAAGCTTTTATATTCAGCTGATAAAGAATGTAAAATGGAGCTTGAGAAAAGACAGTTACAAAAAATGTCCACCTAACATCATACTTAATGAGGAATGACTGAATGTTTTCTCCCTAGAATTAAAAACAGAACAAATATGTCTCCTCTCACCTTGCCTACTTAACATCTCACTGGTGGTTGTTTTTTGTTTTTTGTTTTTTGAGTTGAACTGTCACTCTGTCACCCAGACTGGAGTGCAGTGGCTGCTTCCGGCCTCCGCAGCCTCGACCTGCTGGGCTCCGGCGATCCTTCTGCCTCAGCCTACCAAACTAGGCCCAGCTAATTTTTGATTTTATTGTAGAGATGAGGTCTCGCCAAGTTGCCCAGGCGGGTCTTGAACCCGCGGGCTCAGGCAATCCATTCAACTCAGCCTCCCAAGGCGAGGGATTACAGGCTGAGCCACCAAGCCCGGCCGCACTGGTGGTTTTAACCAGTGCAGTAAAGCAAGAAAAAGAAATAGAAAGCATCCAGTCAGAAAGAAAGTCTTTATTAACAGATAATATGATCATCTATGTAGAATATGCAATTCAATATACACAGCTCTACTAGAACTAATAAGCGAGTCTGGCAGGGTTGCAGGACACAATAGAAATATTTTTTTAAATTATATTTCTTTATACTAACAATAAATAAGCATAAATTGAAATGAAAAACAACGTATTTACAACAGCATAAAATATGAAATATTTAAGAATGTGTGATACCAACCTGGACAACTTGGTGAGACTTCATCTCTACAATAAATCAAAAAATTAGCTGGGCGTGGTGGCGTGCGCTTGTAGTTCCAGCTACTTGGAAGGCTGAGGCAGAAGAATCACCTGAGACCAGCAGGTCGAGGCTGTGGTGATCATGAGCGTGCCATTGCACTCCAGTCTGAGTGACAGAGTGAGACTCCAAATTAAAAAAAAAAGAATGTGTGACAAAAATGTATAAGACCTACACTTTAATAACTGTAAAACATTGCTGAGAAAAGTTAAATGAGACCTAAATAAAGAAGAGATATAACTTAGTCATGCATTGGATGACTCAATATTTTTAAGGTGTCAAGTCTTCTCAAAGTGATCTTAATCAAAATTGCTGTGTGCTTTTTATTATAAATAGACAAACCAATTATACAATTCATATGGAAATTCCAAGGACCTCTAATGATCAATACAACTTTGATAAAGAAAAACATAGTTGGAAGATTAACATTACCTTATTTCGAGACCTAAAAAGCTACTGTAACCAAGACAATTGTAAACATAGACAAATAAATAAATGAAACTCAATATAGAGGTCAAAAATAGACACACATATATGTGGACAACTTATTTTTGACAAAGGTGCAAAGGCAATCCAGTGGAGAGAAGATACTAATTTCAACAAATGTTACTGGAATAATCGGATTTTAAAAAATTATATGGACCCTTACCTCATATCACATATAAAATTTACCCTAAAGTGCATCATAGGCCTTAAGTTATAAGACTTCTAAAGGAAAATACAGGAGAAAAATCTCTATAACCTAGGTTTAGTCGAAGATTTCTTAGATATGATACCAAAAGCATGATCTATTTTTAAAAATTGACAAATTTGAGTGTATCTAAAATTAAGTTTCTGTTCTTTGAAAGACACTAAGAGAATGAAAAACCATAGACTAGAAGAAAATATTTGCAAATCATATGTCTGATAAAAGGCTTAAATCCAGAATATATAAAGATCCCTCAAAGCTCAATACCAATAACAACCAAAAAAAACCAGTTTTTAAAATGGGCACAAGATTTAAGGAGACATTTCACCAAATGAGATATATGGATGATGTATAAACACATGAAAAGATGCTCAATATCATTAGTCATTTGGGAAATACAAATTAAAATAGCAATAAAATGTCACTACATGCCTACTAGAATGGCTAAGACTAAAAAGACTGGTAATACCAAGTGTTAACAAAAGTGTGAAGGAACTTAAGCTTTTATATTCAGCTGATAAAGAATGTAAAATGGTACAATCACTCTGGAAACAGCTTGACAGTTTCTAAAAAAGCTAAATATATACTACCACAAGATCCAACCATTTCACTCCTAGGTATTTACCCAAGAGAAGTGAAAGCATATGTCCATACAAAGACTTGTACATGAATGTTCATAGCAGCTTTGTTTGTAATAACCAAAAACTGGAAATGTCCAAATGTCCATTAACATGTAAACAAATTTTGGCATATCTATACAACGGAATAGCATTCAGCAATAAATGGAATTAACTATTGTTATATGCAACAACATGGATTAAATTTCAAAATAACTATGCTAAGTGAAAGAAGCTAGGCAAAAAGCATACATACTGCATGACCGTATTATCACAGTCATATAAAATTCTAGAAAATGCATACTAGGCTGGACTCGATGGCTCAGCCTGTAATCCCAGCACTTTGGGAGGCTGAGGCGAGGGGATTGCCTGAGCCGGCAGGTTCAAGACCAACCCAGGAAACTTGGGGAGCCCTCGTCTCTACAGTAAATCAAAAACTAGCTGGGTGTGGTAGCAAGCACCTGTAGTTCCAGCTACTTGGAAGGCTGAGGTAGAAGGATCGCCTGAGCCCAGCAGGTCGACGCTGGGGTGGCTGTGAGCATGCCACTGTACTCTAGCCTGGGCAATGGAGTGAGACTCCAACTAAAAACAAAACAAAACAAAAATGCTTACTAATCTAGAGTGACAGAAACCTGGTCAGTAGTGGTTTAGGGAGAGGCATAAGGGGTTGGGGATAAAGAGATGGGAGGAAGGCCTACAAAGAGGCATAAGAGGACTTTTGAGGTGATAGATTTATTGTGTGTTTATTATCTTGATTGTGTTGATAGTTTCATGGGCTATAAATTTGTCAAAACTTGTCAAATTATACACTTTAAATATGTATAATTTATTGCATGTTAATTATATATCAATTAAAATGAATAAAAATAAATGGAGGAAAACTAACAAAGCACTAGGAGACAATAACAGATATCTTTCTTAGCATTCACTAAAGCTAGAAACTATCAATAAAAAGACTAATGTAATTCACCACATAATTGACCACAAATTAGTCACATAAAGTAAGCTTCAACATATGATACACAAAGGGTTAATATCTTCATGATATAAAAGGCTCATACAAACCAATAAGGAAAAGATGAATACTTATTTAGAAAAGTGGGGGAAAGGCATGCATTTCCTGGTAACTCACAAATGAAGAAAATTAAAATTGTCAATAAATGTGTAAGATGTGCTACTTCATCAGTAATAGAAGATTTTTTTAACTTAAAACAATAAAATATAATTTTTCTTTGTTTTAATTGGCAAATATTAGAAACAGATTATATGCAGAGTGGATGAGGGTATGAAGTAATTTCATACACTCTTGGTGGCACTGTAAATTTGTATGTTGATTGGTATAATTCAGAGAGCAGTTTGGCAAGATGCATAAGATTTTTAAATATCTCAACACTTAAATCTGATAATTTGAATTTTTAGAAATTTACTCCAAAGAAATCACCAAACAAATGCAATGGTGTTTATAATTCCTCCAAATTGGAAACAAACTAAATGTCCATCAGTAGAGAGATTTATTAAATAAATTGTAGCTTACCTCTACATGGTTTAACTATGACCAGAATACCATGTCATTATTAAAAATTATTGAGATCTATATGTACTGACATGGAAAGTTATTAAATGAAAGAAAGCAGTTTGCAAAGTACTATGCACATTTATAATTCATTTTTTAAGTATTTGTAAAAAAATCCTGGAAGGATAAACAGCAGAGTGTTAACAATGGTTTTCTCTGAGAGGTAAGATTATAGATGGAATTCCACTTTTGAGATTTTTGTATTGCCTGATTTCTACCCAAAAAAAAGTATTGTTTTTTTCGGTTTAAAAAAAAAGTCAGTACAGTAAAAGTTTCCCATTTTAGGAGAAAAAAAATCCAAAATTATTCAATAAGAATTTTATAATAAAATTATTAATGATATTCATTTCTACCTAGGTTTTAAAATGGTCTAATTTGTTCATTGGAAGCTTTTAGAAAGTGTTTCTTCTATTGAAAGAACAGGAATAATTTTCCTGAATGGTGATTTTTTTTTTTAGCTTTATAGGCAATGGTTTCTAACAACAGTTTTGAGCACAAAAAGTACAAGAGCTTGTATAACCAGCTCTGAGTAAAATCCATCTATCATCACTTTGTGAGATGCCTTCCCACTAAACAAACACCTGGTCTAAGAAAATTAATGGATAAACCAATACTGCAAGCCTGGGCTACATTCATATATATTGGATTAGTTTACATTCACATCATTTCTTGTTGAAAAGTAATCCATTTAAATAGTTTAAAAATCTGCTTTTCACAGTACATTGTCACATTTAAACACACACTGAAAATACTTTGAAAGATGTTACACAAAGGCTACAAAACCCTGTAATCATTTTTGAAAAGATACTATGTAATAATCAACTGTGCTGTATATTTAGACATGAAAACAAAGTTCTATGAGGAACGCTAGTTGTTAGAGTAATGTGTCTCAAAGTGAATCATCTTCAAATTTTAAATATTCAAATTTTAAATATTCACATTGGGGAATGTTGGCAAGATCAGGGCATGATTAAAGATAACAATAAGTTTTATATCAAATGTGAATTGCATCATTTCTCTGCACCAAATTTTACCACGGCTGCCTATGACAATTTAAACAAAAAACCCAAACACATTATAAATCACGCACCTCCCCACACACTCTCTTAAGCAAAAACCTACCAAGTATACAATCAAATTAAAACTGTAAGAGAGATTTATTAGCTTGTAGATGTTCCTAATTATTTGAAAAACTTGTCTTATGTTGAATAGTAACATCATTCAAGAGCATATTTCTATCTTAGAAAAAGGAATCAAATAATAAAAGTAATCATAGAGAGTGTTTATTAAATCAACGTTCCAGGGCAAAGCAAACTTTTGGCAGGTATCGTGGGTTTTATTCTATGGTGCACACAATAGGTCTTAGCCTTTGTCACCTAAAAAGCTTGCTACACGTAGGAGATACAATAATACAAGAGGTATACTGGGAAAGAGGCAACAGAGAGGGAAAGGGGGTAAGATTTATTACCTTCAATTATTTGTGTTAAAAACTTTCCTCAGGACACAGGCACATAATATATTGTACTTTCCATTACTTTGTACGCATGTAAAACATATCTAAAAAACACATTTCATCTTCATAACATATTAAAATAACAAGTAGGATGTCATGACGTTAACTTGACAGATGGACTGTCATTTAGCAATGTTGTACGACATTAGTTAACAGCAAATTAATATCATCATGCCCAATTTTTCTTAACATCTAGAAGCTATCAGATTGGAAGAAGATGCCGAGTAAGGAATCTTTGATTTGATTACTCATCTATGGGGGCAAAATAGCTAGCTAAAAATATGCAGATGTAATCCACATAGAATTTTTAAATAGCTACCTTTAAAAAAACTTAAAAATAAATGGTGGAATAATCTAAAAATTCTGATCTCAGAATCTCCCAACTTTATTGTTCACTAAGGTATTGATTTTTTCTGACAAGTTCACATGTATATTATGAATTGACTCATAAAAATTTTCAGCATATTGTACTAGGTTTATTATAACCATCCTTACCATATATTAAGACCAGTATCTTTTCATCAACACCAGCTGTTAAGCAAACTCAAGTGACACAGTAGATTCATGATTAGTTCACAGAAAAGAAAGCAAAAATAGAGTGACATAAATTTAATTTCATTACACTTTGGCATCTAAAGCCACATTTTATACCCCACTGACCATAAATGACTTCTCTATAATAAAACAATCTTGATCTATACAATGGTAGCAACAACGCCATTCACCAAATGGGTGATAATTTTAGTTTAAATCTTCATATCAAATAGTGCTGTTATCTGAAATAATTTTAATAGTATTGAAATAACATGAGAAAGTTATTTCTTGCAAATTTATCCTCATTGATAAGTTAAGAAATCCTGTAGGTCCTTTCTGTTATTATTATTTTTTTAATCTAATGTACAAAGGGCAAGGACCAAAGAAGGAGAACCTTCAGCCTAATATCAGGGTTTGAATCAAAACATCAGTTTAACTTTATCTGAATCTTGGAGTAGTAACAGGAAGGGTTGCAAAAACATGGCTTTAAATCTTTAGCTGCTACATTCTAGAAAAACATAAAACAGTGATGTTATAGCATTAAACTAGACCTGCTTCTCTGTAAAAGGAATTGTGGTACACCATACTTTTTAGCAAAGAAGTCATAATTTCCTAATGAAAACAAGAAAGATCTGATTTCAGGAATGATTGAAACTTTAGGAAGGAATTCACATGCTTTTTGTTTAAAACTTGCCGACGAATTCTACTTCCTTTGAAGGGACAACTCATTTCACACCGATACCATATAACTTATTTCTCTAGTTTCTTATGTGTGCTAATTTGGTCAGCTCATTGAAATGTATATTCTTTGAAAGTAGGTACCTTGTCTCAAACTTCCCCTTCATTCCTTTATTAGCATAATGCTAAGCAAATATAGTTACTCATAAATACCTGGCTGTGAGATTCTAGCATCGTTTTTTGTTTTAAAAATCTATCTGTATGTTTTTTACTCCCATAGTCCAATTTTATTAGATGTTTTTCTGCCTTTTCTGCTTATGACTTATTCTGAGTCTTATTTTTTCTTTGTTTTGTTACTCCCTGAACTTTCCGTTTTCTTTCTCTTCTCATTCCCAGGAGATAGATACATGTCCAAGTACATACATATGTGCATATATACACACACACATACACATATATATATATATCCAACTACTTATGTTTATCCAAGTACATTTATATATTCAAGTACATGCATACATATACACACACAATCACAACACCAAGTATATAACACACCTACAAATTTATGTAATTTTATATAATTGATTATCTGGAGAGCTTTACATATCAGCAGTAAGCATACTTTGTTCCTATCTTATTGTTTTCAAAGAAGTCTAGAAAACTAAATATTTTTAGGTTATCTTAAATTTATTTTCCTCCTAAAATCATTGTTTCTTGATTCTAATAGTTGGTCTACATTATCCTAAAATACAACCCTACTTGCTCTCAAGTGTCATATTCTCTACTTAAGATATTTACTTAAGATATTTAATTTCTTGAAAACTGTGTTTTGCAGCATTTGCCAGTTCCATTGGAAGAAAGCAGTTGCTATTGATAAAAGAGGATTTGTTTAAAAAGTTATTCTTGATTTCCTCTTATTGTGAGTGGTATAGCAATCTTACCCCAGTCACAATGCTCAGCCATTCCTAGAGTTAAAGAACTTTGAGACTTCTCATTATTTTGGGAGAAGTACATTTAGTATAGTAATTGATACACAGATCTATAACTTAGTGAGAAATCTCAATTCGATTTCTACACTCATAATAAAATAAAAACAGCACAGTTGCTCAGCTTCCATAGCTGTAAGATTTGGAATTTGTGCCATTCATTCATTATTCATCTTGTAAAAGTGCCAGTTGGAGTAATGTTAACAAAGGGTAAATAAAATCTGGTAATGTGAGATATATCATGCAACCATTATTTTGCTATCACTTGAAATCAGAATATATGTTTTAGAGAAAATTTTATTCTATCACTTGAACTATACTACGAATAAGCACCTTGAGCATAGGTTTATGGAAAGTTAATATTCAGATTGGAATTTCTAGCACTGACATGTGTGGCTGAAGAAGTAAATTGATCTTCGCATTAGCAAACTGCAGTAACATAGATATCATAAACACAAGTTTGCTAATGATAAATAACACTTTTCAGTGGGTAGAAACTGCATATTTCAAGTACCCTGAGTGGTGGTTGGTATTTCCTTTGTAAAGTCTAAGGTTTTAAAAAAATATAAAACTAAGAATCAGATCATTATTATGATTCTACACTAAATAAGTAACTCATTATTATGGATCTATAAACATACTTTAAACGTAGATGTAGAAAGAAAACAAAGCTACAACTCCACAGAGACTTATATCCAGTGTGACTGTCATTAATTTACTGATTACCACTGCATGTGAAATTCCATCAAAATTATCTTTCCAAGTATCTCTTTTTTTTCCCAAAGACAAGTATTTGTAACCATTATAACAGGCAATTGCGATATAATTTTTAAAATATATCTGACCTTTTGTCCTGGATTCCTGGCACATTCAAAAACTAATCGTATTTCTTGAGTGTTAGCAGCGTCTTTGTTATGCTAATGAGGCGACTCTGGGCGGAACCCCTAGATAGCTTAAGGATGAGGACCGTTCGTCAGAAAGAGTAACCACAATGTTAAAAGGTTGGAACTTTGGACCAGCCCAACCTTCAGATATGGGAGAGAGCTGGAGAGTTCAATTAGGTGGCCGATGAGTCAATCAATCGTGCCTATGTAATGACATCAAAGCTCAGGGGAGCTTCCTGGCTGGTGAACATACCAATGTACCAGTGGCACACCCTGACTCCACAGAAACAGAAGCTCCCGTGCTTGGGACTCTTCCAGACCTTGTTCTATGTATCTCTTCATCTGACTGTTCATTTGTATCCTTCATAATAAACCAATAGTTTCAGTATAGCACTTTCCTGGGTCCTATGAGTCATTCTGGCAAACTATCAAACAGGAAATCCCAATTTATAGTTAGCTGGGTGGAATTGTGGCTGTTTTGGTAACACCCAAAACTTAGGACTGGTGGGTGAAATGTAGGACTTTGTCCCAAACCTGTGGAGTCTGACACTAACTCTGGGTAGTTGGTGACTGAATTGAATTGAATTGAATTGAATTGGATAGAATTGAATTGGGTTGGATTGAATTGAATTGGAGGACACCCAGTTGGCATCAGACAACTGCGTGTGTTGAAGTACAGAAACAAACAGTTTTATTTTAAGAATTATAGACTTTTGGATTTATTTCCACTCTGTCTCCTGCATTATGTAACCGAACAACCTAAATAGACTTTAAAGAAATGATGTCAGAGTGGTGTCATAGCCGTTCCTCTAGTTGCTTTTTCATCTTAACAAATAACAGCAACAAAAAATCCCAATTATTACCCACTAATACATAACAGAATGCACAGGGTATGAAAATAAAAGCCATCATATACATATTCGATGGTCTTTATTGCAATAATTTGTATAAAGGTCAAAAGCGAAGCCAAAAAGTCTATGATTTAATGGGACACAAAAGCTACAATGCCAAAAACCCCATATACAAAAATATCAGAATATGAACTTTCTATTTCATTAATGTCTTTATAAAAATGTCTTTCTTAACAATGTTAATTTTGCTATTTAAAATAGAAAAGTTACATTAAACCCTAGATAAAAAGCTTTCTGCTAATTTTTGTTTTTGCAATAAAAGATGCAATGTCATGAAAAAGATTGGATTACAAATTAAGAGCCCTTGAGCACAAGACTGTACTGAGAGTTAAAAACCTTTGTAAACATTGGTGAATGCCACGTGTCTCAAAGAATTATCAATTTTAAAGACTGATGAGAAACAGATGAAGCACACGGTAAAGTTGCCATAAGGGCTAAGTAAAAGTCTTGGCCACTATTTTTACTAACACTTAATAGTCAACAGCTCTAAAACATTTGCTAAATGCACTTAACTAGAAACTGAGGCATATGAGACTTACTTACAAAGAAGAAATGCTGAAGATTCAGGGAAAAAAATGTCAGTTTCCTTATAATACAATGCATTTCACAATTAAAATAATTCATCTGATGGTAAAACCTGAAAAATACATTTTCCAGCACCCCTTATCCACTTATCATGGTATAGAAAAATAAGTGGATTTCAATTTGGTGATTTAACCTATAGCTTTAAATCTTTAATAAACAAACTTGAAATTCCAAACTTTAATAATGAAAAGGCCATAACTAAAATGATGTCAACCCTGGATATGAATCTCTTACCAACATGATGAAAGCCCTACTTGTAGAGCTGCACTTCTGGTCAGCAGCTGCATTTTTGTTTTAATAAAAGGAGAAAGGGTGCCAGCACACCAGTGCGATCCAAGACATGGTTGCTACATAAGTAGTGGGATTAATTGCTTTTCCAGAAAGCTGGAGTAAGCTCTCCTTCCACTGTCCCATCAGGATCAGCTTCCATAAAATGAGTGTAATAAGATAATGTATTGCATACGCCAGTAACTCCTACCAGCAGTATTCAGCTGAACAAAGCCATACATATTTATATCAATCAATAAAAACTTCATTGCTACATATATTCAGACATCACATTTTAGCTACGACTTTAACGTAGAGATAAGGTAGGCTATAAAGAAGCGAAAGTACATTTTTTTACTCCTCGAAGAATCTGTTCATCTTTCCTCTAATATTGGCTCACTAATAAGATGAGGAAAAATAAACACGTATTCGGAGATTCTGGAAAAACAGCTCCAGCAATGTGAAGGATCTAATTCATGAAAACAAGAACTACAGACATTTTAATTAGCATCCAAATGGTCAATGTATTATTTCATAACTGATGGAATTTGGAGAGTTCATTTGATTATCCCATATATAACCATGGGAAGGTATACTTAGGTTGTGAGGTACCATGATGATATCATAGTCTCACACCATCCTTTTGAAGTGAACATGGAGGAGAAAGTAATTTCTAAATTTAAAAATAACACAGAAAGGGGTATGGCAAAGGTTACCCTCCAATTAGAAAAATAACTCTTTTCTTTTGGTTCCAGTCTGGAGCTTACCCACAAAATCATTTGGATTTCCAGACCACAACCTAAATGGACCTTCTCATGGCTATATATGGGATAACCAAATGATCTCTCCAAAATCTATCAATCATTTTGTAAACTGTTGGAGAGCGTAAAGACCATAGATTTGGGTTTATTTCATGGGTATAAAAGTTCTGAGATTCATTTTGAAATTCTGGTTCACTTATAAATATAACACAATATACTATATTAGAAACTGAAGGTTTCCCCTGAAGATTTTTTTTTAAAGATGGGTATTTTTATTTAAGAGAGTAGATTGATTATTATAGATGGATAGTATTATTGAAATATAAACCAAACCTAAGACAACCTCATTACTAAAATGAATTCTGCTTATTGAAATTATATTAAAAAATAATTTAGATGTTTGCTTCAAATTTGGAGAAAAAACACAAATAAAATTATGATGCTAAGCTAAAAAATTTTAATCTTATATACCTTCTTAATGTGTGTGTGAGTGTGTGTGTGTGTGTGTGTGTGTGTGTAGCAATGAAAATAGGTAAAAGAAAGAAATCTCAGCTTTTACTCAGAAATATTTCATGGAAAATTTAGGAACAATAATATGTAGAGTAATATCATTTTGAAAATAACTTATCAGCTGCAAAAAATATTTTAATAATATCAAGCTCTCATTTTCTAAATTCTTAATAAAATTATTTTTTGTAGCCTATATCTACCCTGAGAAAAAAAATACAATACTTTTCATCCTCTATTATGATGTCTCTGATGATTTCCAAATGTTTCTTTGCTATGCAGCAGAAGTATATGATTTCTCATCCAGATGCTTTAAAAAGCAATTCTAACAAAGAAACTTAATCTGAGCTGAACTTGGCACAGATTCCAAAAACCTATAAGATGATGTTTTGGAAGCTGCTCAAACAAAAGCTGAAACAGAAATATGCATCCACAACCATACATCTCTGGCTGTTAGTAATAAATGAAGGATACAGACTTTTTCCATAAGTGTGGGTGAATAGAAGTTAATGCTTATAAAATACAACTTAAATGCCAAAACAGGATTTAAGATTGATGTTTTTTCTTTTAAAGCAAAAGTATTTATTTAATTCACTAGAAGGTAAAAATCAAATAAAGAAATTCTATACTTATTCTTTGAAAACTATTCAGAAACTTTGGTGCCCACCCTTAAGTAAATATTTATTTTCTTTATGATATACAACACATTAATGGCATAGGGATCTACAAAATATTAATATAGAGAGACAAGGGTCTTTTGAGACAGTTTCTTCCAGTGAACAAAGAATAAGTTGTTACAAAGGTTTTGAGACTGATTTTGGAGTCCCAGAAGAAAAAGAGAAAAAGAATGAGCCAGAAGCACTATTTGAAGAGACAGTGCCTGAGAATTTTCCCAAACTCAAAAAAGACATCAAGTCATGTGTTCAAGAAGTGCTACATACTCCCAGGACAATTAAAAAAAAAAAAGACACTGGGAACATTATAATACAAGTGCTATTAGCCAAAGACAAAGAGAAAATTCTAAAAGTAGCCAGAGAAAAGAAAGGACACATGACATTTCAATGAAAACAATGAAAGTCAGAAGACAATAGATTGCTATTTCCAAAGTGCTTAAAGAAAATAACCTCAATCTAGAATTCTATACCCAATAAAAATATTCTTCAAAAATGAATGTGAAGGAAGGACATTTTCAGACAATTAAACATTGAAAGACTTTATCGCCAGCAGAAAAACTATTATATTAAAATATAATTTATTTTTGTAGATGAATCTTGTATCCTGAAACTTTGTTAAACACACAGATTAGTTCTTGTAGATTCTTCAGGATTTTCTACATGGGTGATCATGTTATCTGTGACTAAAGACAGCTTTACTTATTACTTTTAAATCTGTATGCCTTTACTTTTTCTTTTCTCTTATTGTACCTAAAGCTTCTGATATGTTAAATAGAAGTGATAATGTTAGACAGTCTTACTTTGTTTCTGATATCAGAGGAAAGCATAACTGTTTCAGCATAATTAGACATGTTGGTGGCTATAGGTTTTTTCACAGATGTCATTTTTCAGCTTGTTTGTTGAAAGTAAATCGATGGTGGATTTTTCAAATTATTTTTCTGCATCTATTGAGATATCATGATTTTTCTTTTTTCTCTTATTTTTAAGATGGAGTCTTGCACCATTACCCAGGATAGAGTACAGTGATGCAATCATAGCTTACTTCAGCCATGAACTCCTGGCTCAAGGAATCCTCCCACCTCAGCCTCCCAAGTAGCTGGGACTACAGGCATGTGCTACTGCACCTGGCTAATTGTTTTGTCTTGTAGTGACAGGTCTTGCTTCATTGCCTACGTTGGTTTTGAACTCCTGGCCTCAAACAAGCCTCCCACCTTGGCCTTTCAAAGTTCTAGGATTACAGGTGTGAGCCACCACATCCAGCCTTATTTTTCTTTTGTAGTCTATTAGTAAGGTGATTATATTGATTAAATGTTTTAGAATTTAAAAATAATTATAGATTCATAGGAAATTGCAAAGATAGCACATGGAGGTTCTGCATATACCAGTTACTCCTATAGGTTACCTCTTATATAATTATAGTACAATATCCAAACCAGAAAATTGACATTGATGTTATGTGTGTGTATAGTTTAATGCCATTTTATCACGTGTAGATTTATGTAACCAGCACTGCAATAAAAATATAGAATTTATAAAAGATAAGATAGACAAGTGGGACCTCATCAAACTGAAAAGCTTCTACAAAGCAAAAGAAACCATCAAGAGAGCGAGGAGACAGTCCAAAAAATGGGAAAAATATTTGCCAACTGTATACCTGAGAAAGGCCTAACATCCAGGACCTACAAGGAACTCAAACATGC
>CAUYQG010197335.1:0-11618 GCA_963574415.1 Tarsius wallacei | reverse complement strand
GACCCGTTTGCAGACGTGACCAAGTTAACAAGAGATCCTACTTGATTTAGACGGGATCTAATCCGGCGTGACCCGTGTGCAGACGTGACCAAGTGAAGATGAGATCCTACTAGATTAAGATGGGCTCTAATCCGGCGTGACCCGTGTGCTTATAAGAAGGGACACAGTCGTGTGACGCTGGAGATCGAGCTCGTAGTGATGCCTCCACAAGCCAAGGAGTGCCAAAGATTGTAGGCAACACCAGAGTGACGTCAGATAAGAGGCGGGCGTGGGGCAGAGCCATCCCCGAGAGCCTGCAGGAGGTCATGGCTCTGCTGACGTCATGATTTCAGATTCCCTGCCTCCAGAACTGTGAGAGGATACATGTCTGTCGTCTAAATGTTTGTTCGTTTGTCGGAATCTCACTCTGTCCCTCGGAATGGTCAGTCCTTCCACCTCAGCCTCCCGAGTAGATGGGACGACAGGCAACGCCACCATGTCCGGCTAACGTGAGGCATTTTTCATGGCAGCCCTAGGAAACGAATATGGACCCCAAGTATGGCCTAGCTGACTTGTGCTGGTCCTGCTTTCACCGCCATCCCACTCTTTTGGAATATTCTGGAACTCAGTTATCTGAACATTCCCAGTGTAATAGCTCAGACCACCCTTCACTTAGGGTCTGTGTCTTCCACCTCTGTGCTTGCAGGGGAAAGAGGTGAGTCCTCTAAAACCCAGGGCCCTGGGGTAGCCAGTTGTGGGGGAGAGCTCAGTTCCATCCCGCGCCAGCATTGAGACCTCAGCCCAAGCAGGTAGCATCTTTGATCCCCCGTCTCCTCTTCCATATAAGTGGCTGCAGCAACGCTGCCTTGAGAGACGCAAGGGTTCATGGGAACAGAAGTGAGACCACCAGGCACTCGATCTCACCTGTCTTCAGTAAATGCTGCTTGAGTCGAACTGCAGAGGATGGCAAAGCCTCCGGTGGGCTCATTCAGTCAATGGAATGAAATTGCTGTGAATCTCATAGGTCCGCAAGGTTGAAAGGACTCATTGCGCAATATTTTCACCTGCTGGCTAGATACTTAGGAAGAGAATAACTCAATGATACCAGGCTTTGTGTTTTCTGAAAAGAAAGCAAAGTCCAAGGGAGATAAATCCTTTTCCCTTACGTAAAAGCAGCTTGGCGTGCGTCAACATGCTTCTGCTTCCGTTATCTTCACTTCCTAAATAGAAGAGGCCTGAGCTATGCTCCCCATCTGTATTTGAGCATTTTTAGCACGCCTCAGAATTAGTGTTGATTTCATTTCTTTTTACCAGAGAGCTGCAAAATATTTCCCTAAGTTTTTCTGCAGCGGAGGTGATTCATTCAGAAAGCGAGTGGGTGGCGTCCTCGGAGGGCTGCTCCCCGGAGGAGAAGACCGAGCAGAGCAGGGAGGAGATGGAGGCCCCGGGGCCCCTCCCCAGCCTGCTCGTCCATTCGAGGGTGCCGCCCTGGCACACCCTTTCCCCGAGTCTGCGTCACCAAGGGCAGTGCTCAGCTGGAGTTCCTGGGCGTGGCATGAGCACCCTCAGTGATCCTGTCCTGCTTTGTGCACCCTCACGCCTGGCCTGTCCATTCGCACTCACCCACTGACTCAAAACACCTCCCACCCGTCAAGGAGCCAAACGAGCCTTCTGCGCACGGCCCGCACCACCTCCGTGGCTGGCTGGCATCGCCCCTTGCTGGCAGTGGCTGGCAAGCCTCTCATTTCCTAGGATCCCATTTTGGGGCTCACTCCTCATCCCTTCCCCACCTCGGGGGGACTCTGGGCTCTCCAGACACCGGGCTTCTCTCGGCCTCCGCCCCGAGACGGCGCCTTCCTCTCTTCACACCTGCACACCTGTTCCTTGAGCGCAAAACCGCATCGCTCTTTAGATGGACCCTGTTGTGTCCCTGGTGGCTCTGTTGAGTTGAGAACCAAAGCCTGCAGGAGCGTGACTTATTTGTTAATATCTTAGCTGCTCTGGATTGAGCATATTTACTGGGTAGATGTTTATTAAGTGTTTGTGAAAGAAGGAGTGAGTGAATGAATGAATCAAGTATTATCCTTCGGAAAAATGTTCAGCTTTAAGATGTAATCAAGTTACACTAGCTGCAGCCAGTCTTTAAAAAAAAAAAACCCTGACTTAGAGCAAACTTAATCATATTGTTAAATAAAATTCCCTAAGATGCCGTAAAGTGCCGTGAAGTTGTTTCCATAATCCTGATACATGGACCAGCTAATGCTGTTAAATCAGCATTTTTAATGTGTGGTTTTTATGGGACCCGATTTCACTGGGTTTTATCGTAAAATGACCCATTTGCTTTTGAACTGAGCTGGACTGAAGTGAAACCCGCAGTTAGCAGGCACCGATCATGTGTCAAGTGCCACGCTGGGCCATGATATCATTGTGCGGAACCGCTGAGCCTTGATGAGACCTCGTCATTCTTTTCTTCATCAATGACTGCCGTCACCACCACCATGGCCACCGCTATGATGACCAATGCTGTCACCTCGTCACTACATCAATATCACCATCACTGTCACCACCATCACCAGCATCATCACCATCACCTCTGCCACGAGTGTCATCATCACCATCGCCACTAATATGATCGCCATCACCATCAGCACCATCACCACCATCATCATTACCGTCACCATCACCAACATCGTCATCGCCGTCATTAGCAGAACAGCTAACGTTTATTAGGCACTCACTCCAAGGCGGCTGCCATTCTAAACACTTGGCATGCTTTTCTCATGCAACTCTTACATAAACTCCATGTGACCAGCACTAGGATTATTGCCTCCATTTTACACATGAGGAAATTGAGACTTCCTCAACTACACAGCTAGCAGAGCTGGAAATCAAATCAGATGCCTGGTGTTGTTCATTCATTCAACAAACATTTTCTTACAGGGTCTCCTCTGTATCAGGCGCCATTCCAGGGGTGGGGGTGGGGGTTGCAGGACTAACAAGACCGAGGCAGGAGGTCTGCATTCCCATGTGCGTGCGTTGTGTTTGGCAGGGCAGAGACACAGAGAACGAAGAAGCAAACAAATAATCAAGCTGAAACAATTTCAGGAGATATAAGCGCCGTGGAGAAATTAAAACAGGGCGATGGATGGAAGGGGATGATAGGGCAGGGCCCCTTGAAACTGAGTGTCCAGGGAAGATCTAAGATCAGAGAAGAAGGGGGAGGTGGAGGCCCAGGGCGAGGGGACCACAGGTGCCACAGCTGGCCAGCCTTGCCCTAGGAGCAGGGAGAGGCTGGTGAGTCTTCGGGGTCCTGAGCAGGGGTGAGGCAGAGAGGGGAGGTGGTGAGGGGCAGGGCCAGGCCATGCAGGGTGCAGTTTGGTTTTACTCCACGTGAGATGGAAGGGGTTTGCAGCAGCCAGTGGTGCATGATCTGCCTAGGTTTGGTAAAGCCATTTGGGCTGCTGCCTGGAGAATGAACTGAGGGGGGCGGGGACAGAGATGGGGTGACCAGCCTGAAGGTGCCTGTCGTGATCCAGGCAGGTGAGGGCTGTGGCTGGACAGATGGGAGTGGGGCTGTGGAGTCAGAGGACGTTAGAAGCATCTGGAAGGGATGTCAACAAGAATAACAGATCAGTGATACCCTATGGGTGGGGAAGAGAAGGCTCAGGACCCTGGGGACAAGAAGCACTCGGCCACCCACTGCTCAAGTATTTTGTACAGAATCAGCCTTACAACAGTCCCAGAAGATGGTGGCATTGTGATCGCTATGGCAACCAGAGGAGGAGACTGAGGTGCGGAGAGCTAAGATCGCCCAGCTAGAAGATTCAAGACCAGGCGTTCTGAGAATGTTAGTTAAATGGATAAGTGAATCCAGGGTGGTGTTCCTCACTGCTTTGCAAATGGGCACAAGGGCCAATGTGCGCCCCCTGAAAGGTGACTTTACTGGATTAGAGGCAGACACGGCCACTGTCGTATGCCTGCAGTGAGAGTGGGTGAGTTTGGTTTGATTTCTGGGTAGATTTATTAAACATGCCATTTCCCCTGGTGTAAAGCTTTGCCTCTCCACTTACTCTTTTTTTTTTTGCCAGAGGCTCAATTGATTTTTTTTTCATTGCACTTATTGATTTGTGAATGGCATTCGGACTTTTTCCCTCGAATATCTCTTGTGTTTTAGCTCATAAGTCTTTGACATACTGCACTGGCCCTATCCATGCCCGGTTATGGGAAGTGCTGAGATGCAGCCTGGTTCACCACTCCTTGCAAAGGGCTTCTGGTCGAGGCCTTCCAATTTCCTTTTTGTTTTCAAGCCAGAGTATTTCAGCTTTGCTGTCGTTCTTTCTTGACCACAGGAACTTCCAGTGTCACATATAGTTGTCTGAGAAGTTCAAGGTGTTTTAAATACTGCAGTTAAAACAGTGGTCCGATTATTCTTCTTAAGAGTCAAAGACTAGCCGGGCTCGGTGACTTAGCCTGTAATCCCATGCTTTGGGAGGCCGAGGTGAGTGGATTGCCTGAGCCCGCGGGTTCGAGACCCGCCTGGGCAACTTGGCGAGACCTCATCTCTACAATAAATCAAAAATTAGCCGGGGGTGGAAGCGCGCGCCTGTAGTTCCAGCTACTCGGAAGGCTGAGGCGGAAGGATCGCCGGAGCCCAGCAGGTCGAGGCTGTGGCGGCCGGGAGCGGCCACTGCACTCCAGTCTGGGTGGCAGAGTGAGACTCCAACTCAAAAAAAAAAAAAAAAGAGTCAAAGTCTACATCATTGTTTATTTTTTATTTTAGTTTTTTTGAGACAGGTTCTCACTGTATTGCTCAGGCTGGCTTTGAACTCCTGGGCTTAGGTGACCCTCCCAAATAGCTGGGACTACATGTGTGCACCACCGCACCTGGCATCAAATCCTACATCCTTGTGTTCTGCTGTATACCTCACTCTAACTTTGATGTGTCTTTTCAAGCAGTCATGTTCAGCCATCCCATTTTGTAGATGAGGACACTGAATTCTAAGGAAGGACCATGATTTGTCCAGAGGGTGAAGGCTGACCTTGAGAGAGGCTGGTTTAGTGGGGACGTGGGAAGCGGGCCGTCGGGGCTTATGTAGTGTATCCGTGAACTATTGCTGTGTAACAAACCACCCCAAAGTTTGGCGGTTTAAAACGACAACCAGGGATTTAAACAAATGTGGTACATATACATGATGGAATATTACAGAGCCATAAAGAAGGAAAAAACTATGGACTTTGCAGCAACCAGGATGGATTTGGAGTCTATCATACTCAGTGATCTATCACAGAAACAAAGAACTGGGTACCGCATGTTCTCACTCGTAAGTGGACCCTGAATACCTATCATAATGACCACAAGAAAGGGATTGGCAGTAGCAGGACACTGCTGGGGTGGAGAGAGGGGTCCATAAAATCAGTCGAGGTGCCTCGTTCTAATCCAGGCGAAGTGAGGGCCAATGAGAGGCCTAAACGTCACCTGTACCTATACCTATACCACTTAGGTACCCGATCCTGGCTTGCATCCCACATCTTTTTAAAAAATAGAAAAACAACAACACCAGCAAAGACAACCACTGCCACCATTCATTTGTTCACGATTCTGTGATCTGGGCCAGGCTCAGCTGGGCGATTCTTCTGCGAGTCTCCCCTGGAGTTTCTTAGTGACTTCTGACAGTCATCTGGAAGCTTGTCTGGGCCTGGGTGATCCAAGGTGTGTCAGCCGGGCTGGTTAGAGGTGGTTAGACCCACCAGGGTCTCT
Source organism: Tarsius wallacei (assembly GCA_963574415.1). NCBI lineage: Eukaryota > Metazoa > Chordata > Mammalia > Primates > Tarsiidae > Tarsius > Tarsius wallacei. Next base: position 5,881 of record CAUYQG010197335.1, on the reverse strand, counting down.
CTCGCCCCACAAGGAGAGTCCGGCAGGATAGCCAGTCTTCACAGGGTAGCCCAGAGCTGCCAGAGAGCTAAAGTGGAGGCTGCACGGACGCTCAAGTCGCTTAGTGCCGCTTCTGTCTCTTTCCGCTGGTCAGAGCACGTTGCAGGTCAACCCAGATTCGAGTAGCGGGGAAGACCGCACCCTTTGGTGGCGGGAGTGGCAAAGCTGCAGCACAGAAGGGCACATAGGACGGAGGAATTGTTTGGCGGTCATTTCAGGTCTCGGGGTTCTAGTGACTCACCTTGGCCAGGGAGGGACCGTCTGATGAACTGCCTGGAACGGCCTCCCTGTAAGCAGAAGTGGCTTGAACCCAAGACTGCCTGACTTCTGGGACAGTGTTGCCTGTGCCCCTACAATCCTCAAGGGCATGTCATGTCATCATGTGAGTGGAAGTCCCAGCTCACCCCTTACCAGCTGTGTGATCTTAGGCAGGTTAATCAGCCTCTCTGAGCCTCAGTGTCCTCACCTGTATTTTGAGGAGTGCTGTGAAGGCAGATGGCATAAAAGTGTACAGTTGCTGGCCCGTGGTTATCCAACAAAGGATAGCAGCGATTCTCAAGTCATCTTTGAAATTATTAGAGCTTTGGGATCAGAAGGACATAATGATGGCGGCCAACATTTGCTGAGCGCTTCCTATGTTCCAGCCTCCACGGAAAGCACTTCTTCTGGGCTTCTCCCGCAGTCACGGTAATCTGATGAGGCGGGTATTTCCATCGACCGTTTCCACAGGAAGAAATGGAAGGTTAGAGAGAGCACGTTCATGTCAGGTCACAGGCGATGGAGTAGTTTCTGAGCCCAGACACTCTGGCACCAAGAGACTCAACTCTCATTTAATTTATGTTATTGCTATTTTAGAGATGGGGCTTTGCTCTGTTGCCCAGGCTGGAATGCAGTGGCCCCATTAGAGCTCATGCAGCCCCAGACTCTGGGCTCAAGTGATCTCCCTGCCTCAGCCTCTTGCGTTCCACCATGTCTGGCTAGTTATTTAAAATGTGGGGAGAGTCGGGGTCGTGCTATGTCCGGGCTGGTCTCAAACTCCGATCTTCAAGTGATCCTTCTGCCTCAGTCCCTGGAGTTGCTGAGACGACAGCAGGAGCCACTGCGCCCAGTTTGAGGGTCTAAACTCTTTTTCTACATGTATTTATTTGTTTAGACACCGGGTCTTGGTCTGTTGCCCAGGCTGGAGTGCAGTGGTGTGATCATAACTCACAGTGTCCTTGATCTCCTGGGCTCAAGTGATCCTTCTGCCTCAGTCTCCCAAGTAGCTGGGACTATAGGTACGCGTTAACATGCCCAGCTAATTTTTTTTTGTAGAATCTGGGAGCTGTGTTGCACAAGCTGATCTCAAACTCCTGGACTCAAGTGATCCTCCCACCTTAACCTCCCGAGTTGCTGGGATGACAGGCCTGAGCCACTGAGCCCAGCTCAGTGGCCTAAACTCTTAGCAACCATTCACACGTTAGGACAAATTATTTTAAGCTCTCTGGGACTTGTTACCCCACGTTCTGTTGATAAACACAGGCCTTGTAAATTTCTTAGCACAGAGCCTGGTCCAGAGCATGCCTGGGTGGATACTTGATCCATTGCCCTGGTTGACCCCCTGCCTCTGTGCCTGGCCAGTTGCTGGCGAGCCGGCCGTGGAGAGCTTGGGGAGGTGGCTAGCTCTCTCTCCCCTCTCCCTGTCTCTCCCAGCTGGGAGTGGCTGTTTGAGGTTTTAAGCCAAGGACAGCTGGTGGATTAATTGTTTTCATGTTTCATAATTCATTGCTTCTCTTCTCCCTAGATGGCCAGTGCTCAGTGCCTGTCTTTGTCTAGGGCAGGATTGGCAAAAATGACCTTGGGCTTTTCAGGGCAGAGACCTATGTGAAGCCAGTGCCCCCTTCAGAGTCTCTGTGGCTAAGATGAGCTGGTGCTGAGAGACCAGCTTGGAGAAATGAGACATGGTCTAGCCTCAGCAGCAGGCAGCGTGGCATTCCTGCAACCTCTCTCCAGCAATGAAGCATTTACCCCAGACCTTGATGTTCCCACTGTTGCACGTGTTCGGAGATAGGAAGGGCCTCCAAGATCACCAGGCCAAGCCCTTTGTTGGATAGCTGAGGAAACTGAGGCCCAGGCCTTGTCCCTAAGCACCTTTGCTTGTATCCCTCCCTGAAACCTGACATTGTCTTAGAAGTCTACGCAGGTCCTCTCCATCTCAGCATGACCAAGATGGAACTGTTGACTTTTTCTTCTTGCTCTCTTCCTCGCTGGCATTCCCAGTCTCTCCTGGCTGGTCTTTTCCACCTTAGTCCCTCAGGCCCTACGCCAGGGGTCATCCTCGATCTTCCTCCTAGGACTTCTGAGGCTGGGTCATAAGCCACGGAGCTTCCATCTGGGTCTTTTGAGTTTGTTCTTCAGTTGCTTGCCTTGGGGAAGCCAGCCGCCATGATGCGAGAATCCTAAGCCACATGGAGAAGTCCCGTGTGGGTGTTCTTGTCAACTGTTCCGCCAACTCCCAGCTGACAGCCAGCATCGACCACCAGCCCTATGGAAGAATCAACTCGGACATCCAGCCCAGTCGGGCCTTCAGATGACTGTAGCTCCAGCTGCTGTCTGCAGCCTCATGAGGAACACCAAGAGGAAACAGCTCAGCAAAACCCGAAGTTTACAGAATCACCGCAGGAGATAATCATACATTGTTGTCTTAAGGGGCTGCTTGTTACGCAGCAGTAGATAGCTGGAACACTCACTTAGGATCTCTGCTTTCTCATCTCCTAGGCCTTGAAGTTCTCAGATATTTTCATGACTTCTCATCACCGATGTCTCTTCAAAGTTGATTCTCAGAGACCTCTGAGGGAGTTTCTTTTGTAGTTGCTTTGTGTTCTGTTTTTGTATGAGTAAGATCTATATGGCATGCTGGCAGAGCCATATTCCAGGTGATGTTTGTTTTCTATCAAGATGCCAAAATCATAATACAGAGACCTGTATCAATTTGTAAAATTTGATAATTTTTAATTGAGATATAGTTACATACCGTAAAGTGTACAGCTCTTAAGTGTACAATTTGATGTGCTTTGACAAATGTGTAACTATTGCGTGAAATCGACATTGGATTTTCCATCACCTCAGAAAAATCCCTTGCTACCTTTCCAATCAATTGTTCACCCTCTCTTCCCAAAGAGCCAACCATTTCTGGTTTCTGAAAAGCCAATTTATTAGTTTGCCTGTCCTAGTATATCATGTGAGTGGAATCACACTGTGTGTCCTCTTTTGCTCAGCATGTTTGTAAGATGTTGTGTTTCATTCTTGGACTTTTCAAAGAATTCCATTGTATTTTATCTATAAGCTGTCTAATCTCTGCATCTGTATTACGATTTTAGTGGTTGTTCCAGGATCATACGCTATATCTTTAACTTTTCATAGCATACCTAGTTAATTTTGTACCCCTTCACATAAAAGGTAAGGTAAGGTACAGTCACTTCCTCCTTCATGCTTTTTGCTATAGTTATCATGTGTATTATATCTACATACAATACAATGTAATGATTTTTGCTTCAGATAGTCCTGCGAATTTTAAAGAAATTTAGAGAAACAATAGTCTTTTATGCTTATCTGCATATTTACGATTTCCAGTGTTCATTTCTTCCTGAAGATCCATGTTTCCATTCAGTCCGAAGAACTTCTTTGATCAGTCTTTGAAGTGCAGGTCTGCTGGCAATGAAATCTCTTAGTTTTTTTTAACCGGAAGATGTCTTTATTTCATCTTTATTATTTTCGCTGAACATAGTATTCTGAATTGACAGACCTTTTTCAGCACTTTGAAGATGCTGTTCCACTGTCTTCTGGCCTCCATAGTTTCTAATGTGAAGTTAGTTGTATTTCAAATTATCGTTCCCTTGTTTGTAATGTGACATTTTACTCTGTTGGTTTTAGTATTTTAATTTTGATTTGCCTTTGTGTAGTATTTTTCATATTTTTCCCTGCTTGGGACTTACCGAACTTTTTGGATTCATAAATGCATGCTTTTACAAAAATTGGAAACATTTTCAGCCATTGTTATGTTTTTCTGCCCCATTATCTCTCTTCTTTGACAGCAGTTGCACTCATGGTGGACCTTTCGGCATTTGGCACATGGGTTCCTGAGGCTCTGCTATTATTTTCACTTTCCTTTTCTGTTCTTTTTTTTTTTTTTTTTGAGTTGGAGTCTCACTCTGTCGCCCAGACTGGAGTGCAGTGGCCGCTCCCGGTCCGGCGATTCTTCCGCCTCAGCCTTCCGAGTAGCTGGAACTACAGGCGCGTGCTACCATGCCCGGCTAATTTTTGATTTATTGTAGAGATGAGGTCTCACTTGCCCAGGCGGGTCTCTAACCCGTGGGCTCAGGCAATCCACTCACCTCAGCCTCCCAAAGCGCGGGATTACAGGCTGAGCCACCGAGCCCGGCTTCCTTTTCTGTTCTTAGGACAGGGTAAATTCTATTAATCTCTCTTAAATTTCATGGACCCTTCTGGGATTTGTTATCTGCTTTTTAGTATATCCAGTAAATTGCTTATTCCAGACACAGTATTTTTAAGTTCTAGATTTTCCATTTAGTTTATTCAGTGGTTTCACTGAATAAATCTTTTAATTAATTGTGAATCTATTCTCCTTTACATTCTTGAGAACAGTGAAAATAGCTGCTTTAAAATTCTTGTCTGCTAATTCCAACATCTGGAGTCAGCCCCAGTTGATTTTCTTTTCTCTTGAGTTTTGTTTCTCCCTGTATCAAGTGACTTTGATTTATATCCTGAATCCTGTGAGTGATAGGTTGTAGACACTTTGGATTCTATGACGTTCCTTATAGGCAGTTAACTTGGCTGAACTCAGACTGTAAAATGTCTCTCTTGCAGAGAGTAGCAGCTGAAATCTTTGCTGAACTCTTTTAACCTCTGCCGGGCGGTTTGGTGTCTGCCCTGGGAAGCCGGAGACTTGAGTAGAGTTCCCACACAGGACTTGGTGCCCCTAGCCTCTGCTTTCTTCTCACTGCCCGGCTCATTGCCAGCGGCTGACATTGCCCCATGCTTGGTCAACTGCTCCTTAAAGCCACTAAGACAGCAGGTTTCGGTCGCGGCCTGGCTGCTCCAAGGGGTACAGCTGGAGGACTGCCCTCAGGCTAAATGACATGAAATACGAAATCCATTGGGTGCCTTTCCCTTCTTACAAGGGTTGCTTCCCTCAGTACCTGTCTGCTTTTGGCTACCCTTTAGTGACTGTAGGTGGTTACTTTTTATATTTTGTCTGGAGTTAATGGCTGCTTCTTGGGGGCGGGTTGGCCTGATGGGAGCTACTTCGCCTTGCCAGAAGCAGAATTCTCAGTACTTGGTTTGTATCACCAAGTAGCATTCCGTTGCATGTGTATATGCAGTGTGTTGATCCAGTCTTTTGTTGATGGATGTTTGGGCTGCTTACAGGTGTTTGGCCATTAGGAATAGAGCTGCCATGAGCATTCATATGTCTTCATGGGGGCGTGTGTTTTCTTCTCTCTTGGGCCAGTGGACTAGAATGGCTGGGTCCTAGGGCAGGTGTAGGTTTGATTTTACACAAACCTGTCCGATCGCTTACTTGGGGGGTCAGCCATGAGCCTCATGCAGTTCTAGGTATAGGGGATACAGCTGTGAACAAAACATCTAAATAAAAAAAGGCCCCTAGGCCGTGCTGGCAGGTGTTAAGTGCTATGGAGAAAGATAAAGCCTAGAAAAAAGGTGGAGCCGGGCTCGGTGGCTCAGTCTGTAATCCCTCGCTTTGGGAGGCTGAGGTGAGTGGATTGCCTGAGCCCACGGGTTCGAGACCCACCTGGGCAACTTGGTGAGACCTCATCTCTACAAT